>JAZGTJ010002349.1:0-43222 GCA_036877575.1 Botia almorhae | reverse complement strand
TTTTTCTCTCAAAGCAGGTCACAGAATTCATATCTGTCCACTTGTCCGTTTAGGAAACGCCGACATGTGCTGGAGTGCATTTACAACTAAGTATCCAGAAGATGAAACAAAGCACCCGAAACCTGCTCGGTAAATAGATTGTAATTCAATTGGATAAAATCTGAGGATATTGTGTGCCAAGCTTTAAAATGGCTTCACAGATTTGAAGGCTCAGTAGCTCATAAATTGATTTGCAATGCAAAGGCTTCAGGCTCTGCTGAGAGATCTTTGAGAGAAAATGTCCATAGGTCTTCTCTGTTTTAACTGCAGTAGATATTTGCTTATGAACTGACAAAGACAACAAGCCATTAAATGAGTATTCACGGGCATGAAGCAACCCAGTGCGTTGTCACGTCAAAGTTGTCTCCTTGTTATTTCTCTGCGTACATCTGCATTCTCTTGTCGTATATAAATGTGAGAAGAAGCCAAATGACTTTGTTATCTCTGTTTCCCATAATCACTTTGGGCAGATTATCACTGTGAAGAATATGTCCTGATTAACTCATTTTAATACACATGCAACAGCATGATAATGTGTTATCTGTGTGGCGTTAGACTAATGTGCGCTAATGGCCTCCACCGCCTCTGATTTGGGGCGGCGCATTTGTCTGTCCATTCCATTTGTCTGTAATTGGTTAATCAATGGTGTTTATCATATTTACATTAAATACTTTAAACGGGGACCTAACTGAATTATAGTCAAATGCATATGGCGGATTCTCACCCACTAAATAATGATTTTAAATGCATCAAATAGAGCCATTTAAATTACATGGCAACTTATGGTACAATCAACAGCACAGTTATTTCTGAAGTATCTCCACATACCTTCCAGCAGTAAAAGCTACTAAAGGTTGTTTAGATCTTTAAATTAAAGATTGAAGGTTCTCTGGTTTGCTAATTTAGTTAGCTTATGAACTAGACCTCCATCAACAGTTTTTTCAGGATAGATCTTGCTCACAAATTCTGCCATATAGTAAATATACTGTACACTGTACTGTAAAATCCAGCCTGATCCAGCTCGGCTTGAGAATATAGATCCATGCTGAATAGACTGACACTGTAAGCTTTTCTATTTCGAGACATTGTAATTATCTCAACATGTGATTTTGGGCTGTGCTCTGTTGCTCAGACTGCAGAGATTCATGCGAGCAGAATGCTGGCAATAGGTGTCCTGACGTTGGCAGAACATTGGCAGAACGTTGGCAGAGTGCTAAACCGTGCCACTCATTCTGAATCGGATAGCAGAGCTTAACATGGATTTCATTTGCGGTGTGGAAGCTAATTAGTTCGAGAGCGTGAGCTGGAACTCACGTGAGGCGAGTCCATAATTGAATATTAATGAGTGCAGTTGGATTCGACATTAATCAAAGCTCCCTGCGTTCTTATCTGTTTTAGGCTGAGGAGATTAATTAGTTCATGTACCATTTCCTGTACCGACGCGTAAAGGTGGGCTGTGTGTTGATAGCTGCTGCAGTATGTGGGACACGTCGCTTCAGTCAAGCAGGTGGGAGAAGATTTTTGATTTCTGGAGAAGTGAGACAAAACAGGCTACAAAACTGAAGAAGAAAATATTTTTTATTAATATTTTCAAAAGGCGTATTACAATTGTTTGGGTGCAATCTCTTGGGTTTTTCATTGCCTCTTATTTCATATGTAGATCAGTCCCATCAGATATTAAAATAATATATGCATGTATTATAAATATTAAGATATTTTGTATAGAGTTCAATAAATGACTACAGGATGGTATAGCTTTTATATGAATACAGGCATTTTTAGGAGTGGTGAGTGGTTATGTTACCACTTTGATAAAATTAAGAGAACATTTTATGAAATGGTGCATTTAAGTTAAGAACATTCCAATGATCATCACCGATTAATTTTCAAAATGCAATTTTATGCATAAAAAATAGCACTTTGATAGCATTTTAATAATCGCATAATAGATAATTGCATATAATAACAGTCGCATATAATAATAGTCGCATATAATAATCAGTGGTAAATGGCCCAGGTAAAATTGACATATGTCGCAACACAAACAGAAAACATACACACATTAATGGCTTGTCAATGTGTTTGTGTGTGTGTGTGTGCACATTTCATGGCCGGGGGTGCATGCTTCTCTGTGACTTGCTCAGGTAATAAACAGGAAGTGCTGTCACAGGAGCAGCAAACGTCCCACGCAGACAGATTTCAAACCCCAGTGTTCCTGCAGCATGGCCTCCTGTCAGCTATAGAGCAACTGGGATGCTACATCAGAAAGGGAGAGAGAGAGAGAGAGAGAGAGAGACAGAGCAGGTAGTGAACGAGTGGGAGTACGAAACAAAGAAATATCAGAGGTTAGAGAAATAAAATAATACAAACCTTCAACAAAATGCACAGCCTGTGTAAAAAGATAGAGAATAAAGGACGAGAATCTGTAAAAAGAGCGAGAATTCTGATGTATTGCATGAAAGATTTGGAAAGGAACAGATGCCATATTTGAATAGGCAGGTTTTATTTAGGAACTAATCAAAGGGGAATGTGTGCAGAGGTGAGAAATACCAATACAATGAGGAAAATCATTGAGTTGAAAGATAATTAGAAGAGAACATGTACTGGGGAGAACATGTAGTGTGCAAAAGTAGAGAACGTACTGTGAGACAGAAGCACTAAAAAATGAGGACACATTTCAGTTGTCATATTTAATTTAGCATGTTATTTTCAATATGTCCACTATAAACATAGCTACATTGTTTGTCAAGGTTTCTGTTGTATTAATTATGAGCTTGACTGTGATTGCCACAGGCACCTTGTGTTTTAGGCAAACTTTGAGTATATTAAGAACAACACATTAGTTACACATTTATTTATAATTAACATTTGGAGCTTGTTGCATTCTGGGATTGCCTTTCTCATGAAGGATACAAGACGTGCTGTCTTAGAATTTAGTTATGAAGGGTGCCAACCTATTGGAAAAACCTCTGTAATGCTGCCTATGTAGACCGCTTACTAGGTTTTGCAACTCTTTATGTCCCTTTTATAAATCAGATATGTTGCATGAGCCATTCAAAAAGAACCTGGATGTTAAATTCTGAGGAGAAATAGACCTTAGGAGGCACTCAAAGGACAGAGTGGACAAAGTGCAGGGTGGAGCTGGAGAGCAGATGAATTATACATTAACACTTACTGCTCTCTCTCGCTCTCTCTCTCTCTCTCTCTCTGACTCCTGTTCTCTGTGAATGTGCGTGATTCAAATGTGTTTATACTCACTAAGTCACCATTTCTGTTCCATCATTAATTAATCAATGTTACTGTTTTTGTGTAACTCAGAGGGGATGTAGCCACATCAGCAACAGTTCTCATAATCTGTTCTCCCTAAATCAACATCCTTCCCTAAATCACTTTATTATTAGCTCCAGATTTTAATAAGGTCTTTAACTCTGTACACAGCACTCACTTGTGTGAGTCAATTGGACAATTAATTAGTCAAATAAGCCTCGCAGCCTTGTGAATCATTTTAATGGTCGGTTGTTTGATGGCTTCCTCACTTGTAGTTTTGACAGTATATTTGCTGCTGGTTGTGCATCTGTTTAAGAGATGATTCAGTACTCTTAACAAATCACTAAATCGCTCAACATTTAAAATATCGTAAAGGTATATTTCACCGAAAAATTTGTTCCATCTCATGTTGTTCCAAACCTGAAGAGTAATGATCAAAAATAATCTATTTTAGAAGAAGTAACAAATACAATTTAAAGACCCTCCTCCATAAAATAGTCAAACAGGCAGTTTGTTTGAGACCATAAGTACAGTCCAAGCTAAGTGTAACACTGTGGTGCAGCAAAACCAGATTGCTGCTTTTATAATCATTAAAGCTATCTACACTGAACCTGATGTGATGTCTGTACATAGTCATAACATTATAACCATCTGTTGATATAAACCGTTACATACCACATAAAATATAAACAAAAACACAGCACTGTCATTTTGGAAGAGAGATTCAGTCAACACATACAGTACATTGGTTTGACACTCAGAGAACATATGGGCCGTAACCACGGTAGCAGGTTCTTATTGTGCGTTTTAAAGAATTGCAGCTCTATACAAGAAAAAAGTGATTTCTAGGTTGCTCTATTGAATATTTCTTTAACAACTACCATAAATTACAAAAATGTGGAGTGTGTCATTGACAGCTATTACTTGTCATGGAATCAGATTTATATAAGGAGAATCACATTTACATACAAATGATAATCCGTCTACACGAAATGGCACCCAGATCACACAGTGTTGCTATTAACTGCTTAAATCGTATAGATTCAGAGAGATTTACACATTCGCAGTCAGCGTATGCAACATGCATCAAACCCGACAGACAATGGATGATTTGTTCATTTCAGGTTTTTATGCTGCTTCATAAAAGCCTGTATTGCAATAGTTTGTGCTGATAAATAGGTTTGCAGTGCATTTTTTCCACTTCATCTGCTCAACGCAGCATAGCGCATGCAGAAACAGTAGTGGAGGTGCTGCAACCTGCAGCCACACTTCTGCCATGCAGCACTGCACTGCAACAGACCAGTGTTTTTCAATCCTTCTTTGACTTATGTGTCCCCCACAGCCACATTGGTAAGTCTCAAAGACCCCTTTATCTTCACCAGCCAGAAATGTGTTGCACTTAACAGATACTGTACTGCAGTACTTTCCGTCTTTGAAGTTGAAAAATTTTGCCCTTTGCAAATCACCCCTCCCATTTGATCTAAAAATTGTTGAATAATGAAACCCATTTCATTTATTGCGAACCTCATTGGTTTTTGCACGTTTTTCTGCTATGGTAGATTTAAATGCATGGATGAATGATATTTGACAAGCAGGGATTCAGTCCTTGCATTTTGAGAACCACTATGATAATGGCTATCACTCAGCATTACAGTTAATTTACTAAAGTGCCTGTTTTTATACTGGTAAATTAAAGCAATACTTTCATTTTTTTTACAATTTTAACAATACTAGGAACAATCATGGGGAAATGTTCACAAGAAAGGAAAATCTACGTATAAATCAAATCCAGTTAGGTTGTAATTTCTGTTTATAGGTTTAAGAAAACAAAATCTACATCCTTTAGTATTTCCTAAATTCCATTTACGTATGCCTGGGAATCACTTTAGCCTGTTAATATGGGTGCTGAAAAAAACATGCATATTTATTTATCTTAAATTGCTCAGGAATCGATTCAAGTCTCTCGCACGACCTGCAGGAATTTTACCAGTAAACAACCAGTGCTCAGTCATTAAGTATAGGAGCCACACTAATCAATAGAAATAGAAAGGTAATTTAAGAACCTGAACCCCCATGCAAGAAGTAAACAGGTGCAATTATGTTTTGTCTGGACATATTGACAAAGCTGTATAACCCACAATATCTTACAGCTGCACTGGCCGCAGGCCTCAGATCCTCATGAATCAAATCGGCTGTCGTCTTTCATTCCTGGCCTGATGATATTTGCGGTTTTAAACAGAGTAATAGAATGAAGAATGATTGAGTGAGGAATTCATATTGACATTTTTGCTGGCCGTGTATTTGTGTCAGCTTGTATTTCTAGGATCTGAGACAGTAAACACAGATCAGCTGATAGTGTGTGTGTGTCCTGCTGTGAGCGGCGAGGTTCAGTAGTGATTTGGCTTCATGTTTTACAACAGAGAACAAAGACAGGTGGAGAGCAGCAGGACTCCAATAATACACCCCATGAACACCACTACAGCCCACCCACCCACCGGCACTCTAACACACACACACAGAGACACGGGATCTTGCATACTGCAAGCAATCACCGCTTTAATTTGGGAAAGGCATTTTGGGTCTGCACTGCCTGAGTAGTTTCCATTTTAAACACAAACACTTTCCCAGCAGTTCCCGGCAAAAAAGGAAACAGTCCATTTAGATTCTTCATCAGCCTTGTTTTACTTTCAGCACAAATATGCATACATGCATATAACACACACACACATACACACACACACAGAGTAATGAAAACAACAGAGAGGAGTTGTGATTCATAATCAGGGGATTTGTTATTAATCTATGAATAGCCACAGTGAAAATATGGAAAAAGATTTGGAAAAAGTCAGTTTGGAACTTTATTATACTTAATTTATTCTAAAACTTGACATATACTGTTTTTCTTGGTGCAGATATTGTTTTTTGTGAATTGTTTTTTTTACAGTAATTCACTGTGTGTGATGATATTGTTACGTTCGCTGACGAGGAAAGAACCTATGCGCAGAACAGCTTGTAACAGGAAGGACTTTATTTAAATAAAGCTCCCTCGAGGGGGACAAATCAAAGAACTCAACCAAAAACTAAAACATAACCAGAACACAAGAAACAGCAAAAAAAAAGAAAAGAGACAGCAAACACAAGGGCATTAAATAAGGAAGGAACTAAGGAAGGTAATAAGGAAAGCAGGTGAAGGGAATTAACTAAAAGTGGGATTAACAAGGGAACAAGAGGGCGGGGGCGGAGAGCACATGGCCAATGTAAACAACAAAAGGCCATGTGCTTCCACAGACATAGACCCAGAGCATGAGTCCAGATCCTGACTCCTAGGAACAAGAACCAGACCAGGATTGAGTCAGGATCTAGACATCAGGCTCTGACATAAAACACAGGGAATGTCAGGATCCTGGCAAGGGAACTAGGAAAACTGAGGACAAGAATCCAGAACCCTGACAGATATATTGTTTTTTATTTTAGTTATGTATAAATTTATGTATACATTATTTTTTCTCAAAGCAATTTACAGTGTGTTTAAGGTATGCATTTTATCAGTGCATGCAATTCCTAGGACTTGAAACCACAACCTTGGTGTTGGTAACACAACCCACCATCAGTTGAGCTACAGTAAAACTAGTGTTATAAACAAAAAGCATAATGACTTTACTTTAATGTACATAAGCTATTCCCCAAAGTGCTATATGAACATATTCCCTTATAAATATTACAGTGATCAAGGGCGTGCTTGACGCATGTTATTTGGGTTTGATATATTGCTTGTATTTTAGGATGCTAAACAAAAATGAAAAATGTTACATTAAATGCTACATTAAATAAAATCAGTAAATTGAAACCATTAAACTGCATACTTGTACATAATGCATGCTTTTACATACAGTAGGAATGACTTCGTTGTCCCTGTATATTACAGTGATAGTTCATCCAAAAAATGAATCACATTTCAGAAAACTGTTGACTGCACAAAACAAGTCATCTGTTCTCTCAGAAGAAAGTAAATTGTGCATGCAAAAAAATAAATGTCGTCAATGTTTAGAGTACATTAACAAATTGAAACAAATGAACATCAACACACAGACTAAAGGAAACAATTACAGTGTTAATATAATGGGGGTCTTAAGCCGATATAGGAGAAAGTATTTTAACATCGGACAAATTCATTGCAAGGTCCAATATATTCTCAATTTGTCTTCATAAAGAGAGCTTTTCGTTTGAAGTCTTCAAATCTCAAAGCTCCAGTAAAATAGGTTGTTTTCATCTTTTTAGATCTTTTTCTTTTACTAGTACTTCAGTTTCTTTAACATGGCTGGAGCCACTATCTGTATAATTTTGTTCAGTGGTGCACTTGTCTAATCAAGCACTGACTGTAATTAACTTGGGTAGCTCTTAACTTCCCAAGTGTTTCTATGCTGCATTGAGTGCCTGCGTGTTACATTTATAGTGCACAGATATATATTAACAGACACTTGTGATAGAAAAAAGACTTATGAATTATAATCTATGCATAAAGCAAGTGAACAGAAAACAGTTACATAGAGTAGTTTTTGCCAAAGTGAAGATTTAGTCACCATCATTTCCGTCCAAGCCTGTATGATTTTGTTATTCTGTGGAAGATGAGGAAATAGTTTAAAGAATGTTGATGATGCTTTCTTAACCTGAGGCAGTGCACACAGGCCCTGTGTGGGACTCTAAAGGTCTCTATGAGCTGCAGCTGTATCACCACACAGAAATATCAATGAGACATAAAGCCGGCACTATACCGACCCCACATGAGGCCCCAGCAACACCTGAGCTTCAGAAAATCATAGAGACAACTGGGATGTCACAATATTTTCATGTCATAATTAAGTCCTTCAAGAATCAGGCAGAAAACTGCATCCTACTTATTAAACACAGATGCTTCAGTGTAGATAGCTTTGTTGTTTATTAAATATTACTGTTCTTTTTGTTTTACCTCAGATGTTTTGAAGTGATGCCAAATTTATTCATTTTTCCGTTATGCACTGTAGTGTCAACAATCCACAACAAATTACTTTATGTAACTTTATGTAACTAATTTGATGGCTTCTTCATATACATTTTTACAACCTCATTTACGTTTTTATACAATCGCCCTAGTAATGGTTAGGGGTGGACCTTCATGCTTGTTTTTCCTAAAAACATACATTTTTGTACAAATGACATTGCATGAATTCATACAAAATATTCACCTTGCAAAATGGTTCATAGGAAAACATTTTTTAAACAACATAAAAAATGTTCACGGTAGTAAGTAAAACCAGTTAAAGATTTTTAAGACTTCCTGTAGCTCAGCTGGTAGAGCATTGCATTGGTTGGGGTTCGATTCCCAGGGGACACGTACTGATAAAAATGTATACACTGAATGTTCTGTAAGTTGCTTTGGATAAATGCATCTGCCAAATGCATAAATGTAAATGTGCTACATTGCCAAAAAAATTCAAACCAAACCATCCAAACCATCTGAATACTAACACAGTTATGGAGATTTCTTTTTAAACATATTCTGATGCTTACTGGAGGGACGCAGTCGCAGGCTTTTGTCTGTGGGAGGGGGGAAATGATCTCAATTACCTGGTAATCTCGGGTTCACCTGGATGTGACATTGTTCAGGAGTGGTTGGACCATGCCTAATGAGAAATACAATTCCATTAATCTCTCCAGTCTAAATCAATCTAACACAAAGACAAGTTCAGCCATGCATGTTAAAGAGGCTCGACTTCCTCAGTCATCATGTAGTCTCTGTGAGCTGCTGCTCCCAGATGAGTGCCATTCCAGAAACGCTGCAGCGATGTGACTGCTGCTTGCTTGCAGAAAAACTGCATGTTGGCAGATCCTTTTGCTGTAAGTCTATGAGTAATCCTGACAGATTGGACGTGAACCATCCGAACTGATTCTGTGATTATCTATGAACTTGAATGTTTCGTGTAATTGCATAAAAAGCGCTGGCAATTTATTTGTCCATCTGGCTTTGTTTGCTATACACCTGTGATAAATTAATGCGAAGATAAGAAAAAGGCCAAAAATGTGCTTATTAGCTGTAAGTGTAGGAAAAAAATACTATTTCAAATTCTAAATATGAAGAATTCCAGCAAGAGGGAAAAAGCTAGATGACATGGAGAGGAATTTCTAATTCAATGCAGATGAAGTCTCTACTCCTTAGGGCTAAATACTAAACACCCTTCTGCTATAAACAGCTTAAGGGCTTAAAAGTATGCACTCTTACTTCTGATTTACTGGTAGACCTTTTCCACAGGCAGTGATGGCTTCACCATATCAAACAGCCGAGTGATTCTGTGTGTGCTTTTGGTGGGCACTGGTCCAGTTAGCTTGTGGGATACAGTCTCGTTAGCTTCAGCCTCAGACAGAACTCCCACAGACCGCCCACTGCCCAATCACTGACCCTCTGATCCGTTATATTGCACACCAAACTGGAGTGCGCTTTCTCCACCTACTGTAGCAAGCTTTAATCTGATTGGCTGACCTTATGCATAGGCTGATTATCAGACACCTAGGAACACTGGGTTGATCAAATACACACTAATTAATGGATGAAACCTTGAAATCAAATCTTTGATCTTTAGAGCATTTGAGCAGTAAAGTGCTTTTTTATTAGCATAACTGTATATTCTGAGTCGTTTTCTTAGTTATGTCTATGTAATGGTCTGTATTTTCTGTAAGTACCTGCTGTCTAATGACATTTTCTAGTATTTTTCTTATGTTTTGTAGAATATTAACCAGGGCTGTGTCTCTCAAAAGCATTGTGGGCCTAAGTTGATTGTAAAAACAATCTGTGCCAATTGGTGCTGCGATATACTCAAAAGTTCACAATGCTTTTGAGAAATGCAGGCCAGACCTTTTGTGTCTTTGTCAAAGGTCTGACTATGTGAGACTACAGTCTCATTTGCAGTTTGCAAAATTGTAGAATTGTAGAAAAGTTTGCCTATATGCAAAGCATTCTTTTTGTATTAGAAGTGGAGGTGCCACTTTTGAAAAGCAGTAATACCCATATCCTGCAGCCCACCCTCTACAATGAGTAACCATCATTACTTCTGAGAGAAAAAAGCTTCAATCTCTCAGAAATGTTCTCTTTCCATTTCTTTCTCCTTTCTTACAGCCCCTTTATCTAACATCTTTCCTTTCAATCTCTCCTCATTTTCTCCCACCTCCTTATTTTCTGACTCCTCCCTCTCCTCTTCCACCCAACTCTCTGAACATCATCTATTTTTAGCGGTGGTGCACAAAAAGCCGTCCTCTTTCCCCATTTGCATTGCAATGCACTTTGGCAAATCCCTCTGCCTGTATTTCAATAATTCATGAATATTAATTGACGCCTATCAGATGTGTCTGAAAATTTCATGTCCGTTTTAATGAAGAGAAAGCTTGTCCGTACTTCCTGTGCAGCATCGTGTTTGCTAAATGAATCATAAGAGGCAAACAAATGGCTGTTTGCAAGTTGAAGTATCTAACATGTAAAAAAAAGCAGCATGAAGTTACCTTCACATTTGGATTCCGTCTGCTAGCAGCTGGAAACAGCAGCTTTCATGGGAGGCCCATCATCAAAGTGGCTCTTTTAATGTCACACTTCATTACTATTACTGGAATAAGAGAGGGTGGGAAGTCCACCGACGCTGCTTCAATTCTGATGTAAAACACTGTAAGAATTTCCTGTAATTTTAGTATTGGAAATACGTGGAAATTAGCACAGGAAAAAAACAAAAAATCTAAGATGAAGAATCGCAGTTACAAGTATGCAGGCTGCACAGGGATCCACAATTTTGGGTGCGGTATGTCAAAATCATCTGTGTAGGGTTTAGAGACGAACAATTGAAGTGAAAACTTCAATAAAGTTTGGAGTCCAAAACAATATAGCAATAAAAATATCAACTTCTTTTTTAATTACTTAGTGGATGTCACCTCTGTCTTTGTAAACCTCTTGACAAGAGATCATTATTTTACACTGCCTGAGGCAGATTCCGCTTAACATTATTTAGTTCGGAATCAAAAGAAACCCTGGGACCTGTGTGCCTGTTCTGAATATCAGAAGGTCAGATGTGTGTGCACGTGCCGGTTTATGTGTGCGAAGTTATGCTTTCTTGTGTCTGTCATGTGTTCAAAGAATTATTAGTCACTCTCTGAAGGTGTGAGGTTTGCAAATGAGATGTGTAAATATATTTTGGCTGTAGAATATAAAATTATGATATTTTGTATAACAAAAAATTTAAATAAACGAACTATGATTTTGTCTAAACTGACTTACCAGTTAACAATTTTAGGCTATGAGAATGTTTCCGTAATGTTTCCATTAAGTAACAAAAACACTTTACAAAAACTTTAAAAAACAAAAACTTTATTTGAAAGTTTTAGCAATGTTCAACCATCTGGTAATGTTATTGCTTGGTTATTAGAACGTTATTCAATTTTTTTTATTCTGTGAAGCTTCTAAAACGTTCAGCTGACTACTTATGAATAACATTCATATATTTCTGACATATATTATGTATAATGTCAGAAAATTATACTAATGCTATTGCAAAACTGTTATGTGATAACTTTGAGACAACTTAGCTGTTAGCTGGATTTCAAGCTATACATTTTATAACTGTATGTGCATTCAACAGTACTTTGGTGAAAGATACCAATATTCAGTAGACAGTCAAATTGAACAATATTTATTATTGAAATAAAATATTCCTCCAACAAATAATCTAGTTAGATAATTAAACTAGATGTAGGCTGTACGCGGTTGCCAGGTGACATAGCAGATTGCCACATTAATGCAGACCGAGTGTGCGGTCACAGGTGTGTATTTATCGGCATTCATAGCGGCTTCGAACAAGCCTCATCCAAACAGAATTTAGAGCTGGAACTATCCCTTTTTGGAAAACACATTTTATAAAGCTTATTTGGCAGAAATCAGCTCATTTGTATCTCAGTCTGTCTTCATTACTGCATTTGCACCCTAATAATCCACCATAGTAAATTTGAAAATCAAGCTCATCCGCTTACCCATAGGGAAAATGCATAAATAAATAACATCTAAACAATATTCCGGTTCTATCTGCAGTAATTTCCGTTGGAAAGGGCCGAGCGGAATCAACACGCCATTGTTTATTGAGAATTTATGTAAATACATAAAACTAATTTTGTGAAATATAGCCGGAAAACCACTGTCATGACAAAATTCTCTTTGCGCTTATTGCATTTGAACTTACTGTTCTTCCTTTTTCTCTGTTGTTGCCTGTATGGGTGATGACAGCAGCAGCACATTGTCACACAGATGCTTGCTTTGCCCTTAAACTGAAAGATCTCAAGGGTCACTTAACCTTGATACAAAGACAGCTTGCAAACAGACTGTAATTCAACCCTCTCCTGCCGCTGACATACATAGACCAGCTCTTCTTTTCATCTTGGCTTAATTGACTCTAAATTGCGGCGGAGTAGTTGCTTTGATGAGCAATCACAACGTGTTCTCATTTATGTGTGCAGTAAATCAAATATCATGGAGTATATGAATTTAATTAAGCGACAAGATCATTTCCTGGAAAATGATCAAAAAGATGTCAACTCGTTCGATATATGCATCTTTATTTGGTGCAATGTTTTGTATCAGATCGGATCCAATCCACAAATACATGCATGATGTGTGTGTGTGTGTGTGGCAAACGCGATAGCAAGAACAGTACAGAACAGTACAGAGTCGTGCTAGAAATACAGTAAATGTTTTGAAAACTAAGAGAAATTGTGTGTAGTCTTCATGGTCATTAATATTGTTATACAGGTCATGCCCTGCTAGCAGCACTGCCGCATTCGTATACTTTTCATACACAAATTATTCTCTTTTAACTTTTAATAAGCCAATAAAACCAAATCTTCCCTTACATTTTTTACTTCTTGAATACGTTGTTTCACTTGAAAAATGCATCATGATACAGAAGCTATTCTTTCCCATACAACAATAGTGGATAGTATCTCGGGCTGTCAAGCTTTTGAAAGATAAGGTACCAGAGATTTAATCCAGAACTCCTGCAGAAGTCTCCTGGAACCATGTGAAAGCTTTCTGTATAGAACCGACCAAAGACATTATTCACTGAAAATCTTTAAACATAACTGGCTGCTTGTGAGATGTTTCATATGCCGCTTGTCTGCCAGGATTTAGACAGGTGTCATTTACTGATGTGAAGCAGGATCCAAGTGCTGAGACAAGCGTTCAAAGTGTCTTTTCCTTTAGATGTAAACAAAATCACAGTGTCATGCAGTAAAATGATTCAGTTTAAATGACATGCAGGTCAGATCCACACAAACCAGCTTGTTGTGTTAAACAACAATCTGTTTTTAATACAATTAAGATAATAATAATAACAACAACAATAATAATAAGGCGATGAAAGTTCAATTTAAACAGTACTGAAATTGTATTTGGTTGGTGTTTGTTACACAAAATAAAATACAGTATGCACATAAATAGTTGAACCTCATTCAGTGTATTACTGTTTCAATCCAAACTAAAGGAAATAAAGCACAAAACATGCTGACAGCTCACAGCAGGGCATGACTGTGTCTTGACATTATTGTGAATTGTGTTCTAGCTTAAAGGAATAAAAACTCCATATAAAAATATCTGTGAATAAAGCAATTTTTGAAAACTCCTTAAAAACTTACCCAAAGTTTTGGTGACGAAACAAGGTGCTTAGATTAATTTGGAACATAAGAGATTTACGGACTTACAATTTTAGAGAAGGATTAAAGCCACTGCTGTAGGAGATTTACAGGCGCGACAGTAAAATTACAGAATAATTGTGAAATTGCAGCTACTTGAATCATGATAAAATTACAGTTTGCTAGCAGAGTGATTATCCTTTTTTCGCATTAGAATCAGAAACAGCGTATCTTAGCTAGCACAACCGTTTCAAAAATCTTTCCTAAATGGGTCATATGAATTCATACCATTATTTTACAGGGTGAAAATATAATGTTCTAATACAAAATCTTAAATCACTCGCACTGTGTCATTTTCTGTCCATTTGGGGTCTGGAATTAACTTCCGTCTCCACCTGCCACAGCGGCTTTCTGCTACTTTCTGCTAATTTCTATATCTGAAATCTGTGCTGAAAATGTAGTTTCAAACAAAAACTCAAAAAAAAGTCAATGTTGATTTAAGCAACTGGTAATATACAGTCTCGGCTTGCAGTTTTTTTGCACTTTTTAGTTTAGCACATACATGTTTAAGATTGTTTTTAGGTCACTTTACAATTTATTGTAAAGTTAAATAGCATTTTAATAATATGTTAATGTAATCATACATCGTAATCTGCATACATACATTCATATAAAATAAAAATACTGCTTTAGGTGCAACAAATCAACTATTCAGTAAGAAAACATTAGCCTTTTTATTGAAAGTAACTGGTGAATGGGGCTAACCTTCTTCTGATCATCTTCATTTATGATCCTCTGATGAAGAATAATCATACAGGTTTAGAACAACATTACGGTGACTAAATGATCCTTCCGCAACAACACAAGCGACAACATGCGAAAAAGAGAATGTGAGCCCATTATTGTATTTCTGCTCAACCTCTGATGGTCAGTTCATGTCTTTATCACAATCTCACCCCTCATCAACCCGACCAGAAATATTTCTACATGTTGAATGATGTCTGAGCAAAGTTCTTCTGTTGATTTCCACCCAGATGTTGTTTCTAAGTCTTTGTTTCAGGTACGAGCATATCTTCAGTGCTATCCACTGACCTAAAATCTCGGAGGCATCAATCCAGAAGAAGGTCGGTGGAGGCTTGACGCATTCGACCGGCTCCTCCACCTCAGCATCTCCAAAATCTGTCAAAATAAAGCAAACGAAAAATGTCTGTTTTTCACTCCATAACACAGCTGTGTTATAGAGCTGTAATGGCCCACGGCATGTGTTACTATAGAAACCGTTTTAATGACGCCAAAGCGTGCTACCTGCATTTTTGACATCTGTCCAGCTTTGGGAATAGAGGATTTTTGTTGCAAGGATTGTAACACAGTTGGCATGACTAAACCTGCTGTCCATGCCCTGTATAAGCTGGTCAATCATTCTTTTCTTGTGTGTAACCCGGGTCTCAATCTCTTTTGTGTGACAGAGGCATCCTCTACAAAACCGGCTAGCTGCTAGCACTGCACTGAACATTGGTCTACAAGTCTACATGAAAGAAAACTCATTATATATAATTGTACATACACAAACGCTAGGTAAATGCAACAGCACTGTGTTGTATGGATTTTCTGGTCAGTGTTCACACAATGCACAAACACATATTCACTCCCTAATATACCTTCTCTTATGCTTGACTGACACTGCTTTGGAGTTCAGTACAATGTGGACCTCACGCAATTATAGTTTTTTTTACGCGACTGACAACTTGAAACAGCTTAAAATTCCACTACTCCTGCTTTGTGTTGTTAAATTAACACACATTATTCCTACAGACTGCCTACCTGCTCTAGGTGCATAGTGCTGCTCTGATATCGCCTGAGAAAATGCTCTAGGGCTCTCAGTAGATGAGTAAGTGGGTTTGGGCCGCTTGATTTGAATGCAGATTTTAAATATTCTCTGTTGAGAGGGCTCTCGTGGTAAAGTGTATACAGAGAAATGAGCACTTTGTCAACTTTGAAGTAGAGAGTGTTGTGTTTAGCAGAGTCCCTGTATGAAAGTTCTAATTTGTGGGTTATGCAGTGTACGCCCATGATGCATGATCTCTCTCTACACACTCTGAATACAACACTGGTCATAACAGCTTCACCATCAGTAACACGGGCTACCAATGGGCTGTTTCGTTCTTTTAGACTGCAGACCTTGTCCAACTTGGAGCAGACAGCTACCCAGCTAACAGGAAACATCTCCAGAACATTTACTAATGTTCTCTAAAAGTTCCAAAAAGCATTTTCCAGAACATATAACATTATTATATAACATTTTACAAAAAATGTTGTCCTAAGTTCCTAGTTGAATGTTTTAAAACGGAATTAAAGTTTGAATAACATTCTTATCACCAAACAGTAATGTTAATACAACATTTAAAACAAGGACGTTTTGAACGTTCATAGAACTTTCCAAGTAATGTTTTAAACATTTAAATTTCTATTGAAAACGTTAGGGAAACGTTCTTTCACATTGGTTCACTGTGGTCCATCACGTTCACACTAATTTCATGCCCTGCACCTGTTCTTGTCTTCTCAGATGTTCTCAAACACACCGATCCAATCTCACACTGTAAGAAAATGGAATTCCTGTTAGGCCAGTATAAGACATACAAAATGTACCCATTGGGCTCTTGGATAATAATCTTTTCACAATTTGGCTTGCTTTCCTCTTTTGAAACCGTTGTTGTAATGCACAGAATCAGTCAAAGGTGACTCCGAATCTCCCGCAGATACAGAAAGGCAGATGTTTCCTTTTGTTCTTCTGCGCTTCGCTTTGCTCCACAAGAACAGAGCGCGTGCGGAGTGATTAAATTGTCGTCCTCACCTGCATAGAGCTGAACCAATCCAGGGTTCCTCCGAGCTATCCACATCACAATGATTATTTAAAATTGAAAAAGAAAGAGAGAGGGGAGAGTGTTGGGTCGAGGTAGAATACAAGACTGAGAGAACAATATCAAGACAATTGGCTTTGCCAATTTACTTGCTGTAGAACAGCAATGGATTATGGGTATTTTCTCCTGCATTTCTTCTGCTGTAGAGGTAAAAGCTTCTGTTTTCATTACTGTGAAGTCTGTTGTGATATGAAGAGAAAACCCAACAGAATCCTTGTTATGGCTCAGTTATGTTGCTTAGATCCTCTAATGTATTTAGAGCTCTCATCAGGACAAAGCGGTGACCTTCACACTCTATTTAACTATAAATGTCACTCTTCCTCTTATTTCCATTCTGTACACGCTCGGTGGGTTTTTTAGGGGACTGGCAACCTCATTCTACAATTAGTAGTGAAATCTCTCCCTAAACACAGATCTGAATCAAACAACTATAATGTAAATACATAATTAGAAGCACAAGACTGTGTATTGAGTATGTATAATCATATTCCATATTATTATATGAGGATCCATACATACCGTTTTGCTTAGTTTCTTACCCTGTAAAGCTGTAATAGGATGCCTTAGAAGACAGCAAACAAAAGGTGTTAAAATAAAACGGTGTTAAAAAATATGCTTAACAAGGAAAACAAGCATTTTTTATTCCCTGTACTAGATTTTTACACAAGGAAGTTGCTGCCTAACAAAACGGTTTTTGTTATCGGATTCTAGAAATTTTAAATATGAGACAAATGAGAGTGTAATGTGTTTTTGATGATGAAGTACATTACAATGCCTCCGGCTTCATTTCTCTTGGCCAAGCCCTTGCGTTCAAAGCCGCAAACCTTACAGTCTTTTCAGAAGCCCAATTATGCAAAACAGATCAAGCGTTCAGGCGTGGCAAAGCCGTTTAAAGCGTTCTGCATATCACCATAGGTTTCTTTCAGTTCTGAGGCAAGATTAACTGGATGAAACAGTGCCTTTAATAAAAATAGAAAGCAAGAGAAAGAAAAAAATCGACCAATTAAAACATGTAATGCAATTTATATTGCTGCAGCAACTTCATGGCCTTTTTCTGTAGCTTTTAACACAAAATAGCGAGTGACATGTTTTACATAATGCCACTAAATAAATACCTATTGGAAACGCGTTTGATGCCAAGATTATTTGTTTTTAAGGTCACCTTTGATTAATCAATTACAATCAAACGTTATTTAATATTCCAATGAGGTTTCTGTCAACATACCTTAAAAAATAGGACACGTACACAGACATGCAATCAGCTCTACTCTTACACCTACTCATCTCAGTCTGTTAGGAATGTAATTTACTGACTAGCTGAGTGTATGAAGGTGTAATTTTATATCAGAAGGTCAGAGACCCAAAAAGGAAGGCATCAATCTTGAAGAGAATTTTGGGTTACATGTAAAATCTGTTTAATTATCTAGCGTGCTGCCTACTTATATAGAATTTTAAGCAGAAGCCAATCCCAGAATGCATTGCGACAACCATAATAAAAACAAAACACCTTAATGAAAATAAAAACAAGATGACACATTACCCAGCGAACAATTTTAGGCTGTAAGATATTTTCATTAATTAAAAAAATGTTAAAAATTTTGACTGTTATTTTAAAAATGTCCAGTTTTTGGATGTTCTATTAATGTTATTGCTTTGTTATAAGAACATTATTCAACCCTTCTGTAAATTAACAGAAGTGGTAATTCTGTAAATTTTTAAAATGTTCTACTAATGTTACTGCAGGAACATTTTGGTAATTGAGAGAACATTCTGTAAATGCTTTCTGTAGGCTTCACTATACATTTTTTTCACAAACTGAAAGTTATTGATATTTTTTTAAGAAACTTAGCCAGTATTACCCAACACAATAATTAAAAATTAATGTAGCCTGAGTGGCCATTTGGTTTATTGTTTTTGAGGATATATTGCAACCAGTCCATGTGATTGACTTTTAGAATATTGCAGTGTTAGCTTAGCAGCATGCTAATGTCAGTCTCTATTGAAATCAGCTGTCTTGTGTTTTCCAGGTAGAGGGTTCTAAATCAGTCACGTAAAGTTCCATGTCAGTTCTGATTTTACCTTCGATGGCAGCTTCCCATGTAGTCTGTAAAAATCAAGGCAACTCACTAGATTATGAAACAAAGCTATAACCCTCAGATCATGCACACGAGATGAGAAGAGGAAGACCATGGTTACATAAATCACTGTCGTCTCTCTCTTTTTTCTCTCTGTGTGGAATGTGTGAGAGGTGGACGAGCTCTTATAGCTTCAAGCACAGCTGGCAGGCATGAGTGATCCTCAGCTGAGAGGCCGGTCGCTTTATGACGGTTTGAGAGAGTATAGTGAATATGAATGTAGTGCCAATAAATTTAAATGCTAATCAGCCGACAAACCTTAATTTAGCTGTACCGAACAGGTCAGCGTACATCAGTTTATCAAATTACTTCAGCGGACGCTGAGTGTGTCCAAAGACCCTGATAGACGGTTAAACTGTTAGGAGGCAAGCCGATGTTCACTTCCATTAAACGAAGGGCAGATAAAATCCACATCCAATACCTTTAAAAACCACGAAATGTGAAAGCCAGCGCAGACACGTGACCTGTTATTGCAAAAAGTGACATTAATTGCTCCAATTATTTAATGTAGGTCTGAGGGGTGTCCGGAAAATTCTGGATTCAGCACACAGCTTTATGACTTTCTCTTTTGTAATCAGCTTCAAGAGCTTCACAACCCAATTATATTCAAGATAAAAATGATAAATAATCACTTTAGAATCAGACTCAGATATACTGTAATCATATACTGACAGCTAATTGAAGTACTCACTTTATAACTCGTACGGTACCTGTTAACAGTTCTGAACCCTCCAGAAAGCAGGGTCCAGAATAATCCCCGCCATGTGCCAAATGCGGGTAAAAACTGGCTAACTGGCTTAGATAAAAACTGGTTTAGGCGAGGGCAGTAAACACAACAGTTGCTTGCCAGTTAGCTGCCAACATTATCAGGGACTGCAAAAAAAATACATAGTTTGAGTGGAATGGTTCAACTGATGTGAGTCTGGCTCTTACTGATGTTAGTGACACGGGTGTTTTAAATGAAAGACACACAGCCATCTACTATAGCATCTTCTAATGACTTAGCTTGGAACTTTTATGGCCAGTAATATTTATAATAAATATTATCTCCAGTATTTTCTCAATTTATCTGCCATTGGATTTTTGAACCCTGCCCTGTAATATTTGTGTCTACTTCATAAAAACCTGTAAAAAATGTCTGTTAGGTGGAAATTTGGTTTGCTGTTTTAGGTGCTTTTGATTTATAGATGAGCAGATTAATTTTTTAAAGGTAAAGGTTAATTGTTTTTCTGAAAAGATTCTAAAATGGTTCATCATGATGCACAGGCTTATTTACTGACGCACACAATAAAAGTTAATAGAGTTTTAGTAGAATATGTTAAAGACATCTTTTCACACATCGTCTGGTTTATATAAAAATAGCTTGTATTGTTAGCATGTGCTGTACTGTATAAAAGACAAAACAACTTTATTTCATGAATTTAACTGAAATGAATATTATTGCCACACCACAACTCTCAAAGTACAGATTTATTTGCATTGAAGCAGATTTATTGATGTGAATGTCTGTTATTTTGGGTTAAAAACAGTTTTTAACGGCACATCTTTGCCAACTAACAGTTTAAACAGTCTGATTATTTAACAGACTCGTTTTTGCATGGAAAAATAAACTTTGTAGATGAAGTGTAGTGAAGATAGAGGGAGAAAATCCTCATCATTAACTCAGCCAGTTATGCTGACGCTCACATACTGTAGTATGCATGCTGTTTTTTTATTGTTCCGTTAAAAATAAATGGAATGAATTCAAAGGAAGTAAACAGCAAAACACAGTAATGTGAATCCCAGCTAACAGAGAACGTTGGTGTTCTTGCAATAATGACAGTGGAGTGTGTTTTAAATGCCATGTATCATATATCAAAAACGTGATTCTTAAGTTGTTAGTGGAATGTTTTAAAAATGCTGTAATGCAATAACATTAATACAGTGTCTACAAATGACCCAAATACATAAATGTGTGAATGTCTTTGCATTTCATTTAATGGATGTTTGCTAGGTTATAAAACAACAGAACAGTATTTACACACTTTCTGGTTGTTAACAAGTTAAACATGTTTATATATTTAGATTTTTATTTCCTCATCTCCTTTCAGCCAAACAGAATCTAAAGTATATTAAATACTATCCTGGCTCATCCCAGCCTTAAAATGACAGTGAATAGTACCTGAGATTTTGAAGCTCCAAAAGTGCATCCAGTTAAGCAAAAGTAAATGTTTGTAAAAGGAAACGAGTGATATTTCGGGCATATTTAGCACTTGCCATAATGGGTTTTAACGTTAACATATCTGCATGACATCAGTAACCACGTCAAATAACTTTGAATCTCACTGGTGACTGCAAACACGACAACCAATGACATTTGAAGTTATCTCGGCATGAATCGCTGCCACTTTAAATCTGGGAAAAGCCAGAATGTTATTTAATATAACTCTGATTCTCTGCTGAAAGTAGAAAGTCATATACACCTAGCATGCCTGGAGAATGAGTAATTTATTAGCTAATTTATTAGCTAAATATGCCTTTAAAATGATGGACCGCGCCTGTGGTTACTCTGCTAAGACACCTGTGTAAACCTAAGAGGAACTGATTCATACATGTACTACAAGTGCTCTGGGACCTGTTGTTTAAATGATAATGCAATATTGGATCAGAAAAGGTCATTATTTGATCAAAAATACTAAAAAATTATTTGGTTGCAGTTTCATACAATTGGGTTCGTGTATTTTTTGGTGCAACTATTACTGTGTGCTTATTTGAGTTCAACAAAATTCAACATGTTATATCAAACATTCTGTATGATTAAACTCAAAGGACTAATTAAAATAGTATAGTATGAGTATAGGTAGACAGTCATGACAATGCTCGATTTTTAGGTTTGGAAATACAGTTACACTTGACTCTACACGATAAGCATCTATCAGGCATAAGTCATATCATTTGCAATTGTTGTTGACTCACATAACACACACAGACATACACACAAACCCTGGCACACACAGAAATGGATGGAACAAACACACAGAATGCCTGGGGTGTTAACAGCAGTTTAATTTAGAATATTAATTAATAATATTTGACGAGCAACAGATGTTCTGTGTAGGGATTATTTCTTCCTTAAGGGACTAATTTTCAACTCTTTAGTAATTGCTCCCCAAAACTTTTGAACGATTCCAAGTGTCCTTAGAGGATAATGATCTAAAAGTTACTAGGATGTAAACTCAGGTTATGACAGCTGACTGACTGCACGCTCAACCACACTTGCATGTGCAAGAAAATAACCCTGCAGTGGCTTAATTAATGCTTTTTCTCTGTAAACCGCTCATGTTGTGTATATGCGATTTCTGACTGGGGGACAAAGACCGTTCTTACTTGTCAACGTGAGTATAATCTGCCCCAACAAGCCACCTGTCCTGTTTCTCTGGCTGTGTGTGCGTCTGCATGTTTCTGCCCGAATGCTCAAGCTGTTCTGTGGTGTGTGTGTTCAGTCATGTTTGTAAAGCCCTAGTGTGTTAAGGTGGGTTGACAACTTCTGGAAGTAAAGTGTCAGGAGAGTCTTTTGAAACGCTGCATGTGTGTTTGTTGAAGCAATAGGCAGGAAATGATGTAAAAGCAGTGAATAAAGGTGACATACTAAGATGCCTCGGAATATTTTTCTGAGGTATCGTACCGAGACTATTGAAGTACTTGTAGATAGTCTAACTTGTGAAGTATGTTTATAGTAAACAACACCTGTAGAGGAATTCGCTAGGACACCTGTGTGAACTTTTGCTGAACTCGTGAGCCATGATACCAAAGACAGCAGGTGTGAAAAATCAATTTTCATGCATCTATAAGAACAAGCACTTCTTAAACAGCGACTGTAATGTAATTAATTTTAGCAACTTATATGTTGCTTACAATAGACTACACAGCTACGTTTGAATGGCTGTCAGTAAAGAAAATATTCATCAACAGAAACTTACTTTACCATGTTGTCTAGCCAAACCACGTCTTCATGGCTTTAGTCAGTATATGGCACATCACTCAGAACATGCAGTATCTCATCAAACAACAGGAACATCTGTAGAAAAAACCCATGTTGTGTGGAAATCCTGAGTCAGGACAAAACGGTTCATTTAGCTTTATTTCCATTCCCACAAACTCATCAAAGGAATCACCTTCAAGCTTAATAACATGCCATTCTGTGCGCAATGGCTTCACCGACCAAAAAATGAGGCATTAGCGGTGTAGGTGCCTTTATTGTAAAGAGTCTGCGACTGTTTCCAGATGATCCTGAAACATGACCGTGAAAAAGAAAGAACATTACAGGTGAAAATAGATTGAAAGTTGTACCATAAATTGGCCGCAATCAGCTGCAAAATAGCAATCAAAATAAGGCCGCTTCTGTTTCTCTCTGATTCTCTTTAAGTCGTTAGAAATATGGTCTGTGCTATCTGAACACCATGGATACTTAGTTTCTCTGAGATTATCCATCGAGCGCGGCTCAATTTTCTGCCAGATCTTATGAGGGCCGTGGCTGCGCTGTTGAATGATCATTTCAACAGATTCATCACGTTAGACTCGTTTTTTCTTACCTCAGAAAGTAAAATATGATTTGCTGTGATATTCCTGTTCACACTCCTGCAATATGCAGGCCTGCGTTTCTCTGTTATTAAACAATCCACTGCTTGCACTTTGAGTTATGGCATCCCGGCGCTAGCAAACACAGCCAATATAAATATGTAAATGCACAAGGCGCTTGATAAATGTGATTGGAGCGTTTGTTTCTGAACGCAACCTTATATAGGTCGTTTTCTATTTGTTGCGGGCAGGAAACAGCTTTCATTTGTCTCTGTGGCACACGGACGGATTGTTAATTAGAAAGAAATGGAATATTTTCTGCCTTGAAGAGACTGAGGGGAAAACTAGCAAAAAAATGTCATCATAAATCAGTCTGTTGCATAGTGAATCAATTCCTGGCATCTAGAACGCATCCTTATGTTTTGTTAATGGTTCTAACAAAGATTGTGATTGTAATGTCACTTATGTGTTTGTAAGACTATTCTAAGACGCATCTAAGATCTATAATAGGGCGATCTGTTTTGGTTCATCTTCTGATTGGTTAGTCTCTGTGGCAGGCCACTGTGTGTGATTACTCACTGGATGCTTCAGTTACTTCAGTCCGGTCACTGAGTGTGACGGATTCCTGGGGCTCTGCTCCATCTGTGCAGACCTGGAGCACAATCAAAGGTGTCGCTGCGCGTGTTACCTCAGAGACCCCCTTCCCACTCATAAACACCCCCTACACAGATATACATCTGTTCCACTCCTCTCTCACACACACACTTAACACTTAACTATCCAGTCTCTGCCAGTGTCTTGTGTGCAAACCTCCAACAGTACATCCTGTGGAAGAGCTATATGTGTTTATTCTACCACTGAAACAACATGAAGCCTGGGAGAATATTCTGACACACCGTGCAAATGTGTGAATTGTAAGTTTACTGTGAGGATCAGAGAACAGTTTGATCTTATTCAATCCCTCCACAGGTCTTGGCTGTTGACATGACATCCTGTGTGTACTAGAGAACCTAAATATAGCCGCAAACACGCCCATCTCCTGAGATGAAAAAAAGTCATGTTTGGTAGGTGACATTTAGCATATTACATCAGATGTCCCCTGGGCTAAATACAAGCAGTCTGTTCTGAAGACTGTCTGTATTAGCTGCTTACAATGACGTAAAGAGAGAAAATCTTAAATCTAAAATCAAAGTTAATTAGCGTTTCGTATTCACAAATTGGGCAACACTTTTATCCAAAGCAACTTGCAGTGCATATTTAATCTGTGTGTTCTGTGAAACTGGGGATCAAACCAGTGACATTGTTGTTAGCACCATGCTCTACCAGTTGAGCTACAAGAAAGCTATGTTGCATTTTACCTGTGCTACTGTGGTATTGTGAGACCCCACCAAATACTGGTGGTGCCACAGATTTGTTCAGATGGTAGTACGGTAACCCTTCACTCTGGAGAATATTCTGACACCTTGTGCAAAATATTGTTTAGACATTTATAGTAAGTTAAAAAAAAGTAATGTTGATCTTAATTAAACCCTCTTTGAGTAATAAAGTTATTTCCAAGACTGTACATTACATATACTGTACAAGCCCCTGCTATAGGAAACAAACAATATGAGTGTTATTTCAATACTTTATCTGATATTGTAATGTAAGTCATAATTTAGATATTGTGGCAACCATATTTTAAATATATTTTTAGGGGTTTGCAGATTGCAAAATGTTGTGGACCAGGAGCAAGCAACACAATTGACAGCAATATAACTGTAATCTAAAATTTAATGACCCTGTGAATTGTGACACTCACCGACTTCCTTGTTAGGCCAAAATGAGGCTTCAATTATGAAGTGCTGTTTTAAGGGTGGAGTCAGATCATAAATGAATCCTTATGCCTCTGAATTGGAGCAGCTGATGTTATGTCTACGACTCAAAGTTAATGACACAAGAATGACTTCAGAGTTTCTTCTAGATAACTGGCAAACTAAATACTGCTCTCAAAATGACTTAACGTCAGAGCTGTGGCCCGGTGGTTAGCCCATGTGTACTGCATTGTGTAATTGGGTGCTCATGTGAGTGATTTGAGTTTTAATATGGGTCGTAACATCTCCTCTCAACTCTCCTCTTTTCTTTGCAACTTCCTGTCATCTGAGGCATAAAGGTAATAAAAAAACTTTACTTGAAACATTACTGATTACACACAAAAATGCAGGAATTGTAAATTAGTGTTGCTTTGCAAGGTATTGTTTTATAGCTTCAAAAGATATGTGTTTTGTAGCCATGAATCCTTGTAAAAAGTAAAAATACAGAGTAAACATGGAGACATTACAGTTTCAGTAAAAAGAGTAAACAATAAAATAAATGTATACATGTTCTAGGTATGTGTGTTGATACAGTATGGTTACAGTACAGTGTATCGACAGGCTTTTAAGTATCTCAGAGACAATCAATGGACATTGACAATGGACAACATTTCAGTGATTCCCATCTCAATGGAAACTCAATCGGAGAGGAGAGAACAGAATAAACAAAAAAAACATCCATTATCTTTCTCCTTAAGGCCAGAGAGTGTAAAATTGCTTTTACATTTAATTTAAATTTAACCTTTAGCGATTCTCCTGCTACAGTAGATGCGTGGCAAGGCTGTCTTCTTTTATTCATTCCTCGCTCTTGTTTTGTCCAGAAGCACTTTGGCCAGCTTTTACAGGAAGAAAAGAAAACCCAGATGGAGAAATTCTTTTGAGATTATGTAAACGCTTGCCACTTAAATCAGACTGTACAGACACAAGTGTAGGATCAGGATAAAAACCTAGAGGTGAATAAGCCCTGTTATAATTAATACCAATATCTTCTGTTTGCCATTTACTGATTCTCTGTTATATAACATTTTAGATGATCAGGTTGATCAGGAGTCAATGTGTGGTGGGATGGTTAGGTTAACGTTTAAAATGATAACTTGGAATCATAAATGTAATAATGTTATCTTATATGCATATATTTTAACTATTACCAATTTATCGTACAGTCGCTTTGGATCCTGCACTGTGTCTATATAAAATGTCCTGTCTGTGGCTATATAAAATGTGTGTTTTTATTATAAGAAAATAAATTGATATGATTAAGTATATAGCGACTAGTAGAGCAAGCCCATTCGTCTGCCATCCCGTGGGTCAGATTTAGCCTGTTTGAAATGTACAGTGACCTGCATAAAGTTGCTGCTTAATTATCACAACCTACAAAATAATGCAAATTAGATTACAGACATATTCACTTAATGTGGACCAAGTATGGGCAGTACTCACAGTAACCTATTTCTCCCAGATTACTGGTCTTATGGTGACAATAAATGTCATTTTTATGTATACCCTATTTACTGTAGAACTATAATGCCTGTACTGTGGAGGACTTGTGTCTAAAGTTAATCAGTTTTGAGTGTAGTATTTTAATGGCCTTTACAGTGAAAGTGTG
The DNA here is from genome assembly GCA_036877575.1 of Botia almorhae. Lineage (NCBI taxonomy): Eukaryota > Metazoa > Chordata > Actinopteri > Cypriniformes > Botiidae > Botia > Botia almorhae. The sequence goes on along the minus strand of JAZGTJ010002349.1, from coordinate 16,158 downwards.
TTTAATGTCATTATGTCAATGTAAGGTTGCAAAATGACTTAAACGTATACGCGTTAAAGTAAAAAGTTTTACTGGCTTGATACAGTCTCTTGCAATGCAGTTGCAATACAGCTCATCGGTTAGTATGCTAGACAAATCTTTCATGTTGGAACAATCTGCGGCATCATTAAAAGATCATAACTGCCCTTCTTACAGCACCGTTTACCCCCTCACACATAAGACTGAGAGAGCTAGGGGAATTTTAAAGGTCAGCTCAAAGCATGCAAAGAGACTGCTGGACCCGTTTTCTCCTCTTTCGAAAATGTTAGTATTTTCCCTGATCTGCACTTGAATAATGCATAGCCGGTATAGACTGTTACATCAGATGATAGAGTGAATGACGGCCCAACACTATCTGAACACATTTTTTCTGCATGAATTTATTACATATTACATTTTGGCTTCATCTGCCTGTCAAAGGCACTATTGTCACAGTACACTTGAAGTCTAATAGCCTTGCGCTTTATTTCTGAATACGTTCCACTTTTTGCCCCTTTTCATGGATCGCTAGTGTCAGTCAGTGCTTTATGTCATTTTAAGCAGTATATGTATAATAGTATGCAATTCTTTTGTAAATGCACAGTTGATTTTCTTTTGATGACCTGTAACTATAGAAACATTGTTGAGTGTTTTATGACACTGCAGTTTAACAGTCTAATTAAGACCACGATAATATGGAATTAATGGTAGTAACAAGGTTCAGCAGCAGCCACATCAAGAGATCAGATCATGTTAATGGTTAGCAGCTGACATTTACACAATATTATATGTATAGCCGAACCTTTTAACACACATAATCAAAGAGTTTGGAGACAACCGCAAAAATACCAGCATACTACTTACTGAATACTGTGTACTACTGTATATATTATTTATTGCCTTGCAATAAAAAATGTCTTGGAAGTAGAGTGCATTACGCATCAAAAATGTTTCAAATAGAAGTATACTACATTGCGTAGTGCTCTTTTGTGTACAGGTCATTCAGGAATTCAGAACATATGCATACTATGTAGAGTGTACATACTGTATACTGAGTAGTATAAGAAGTGGTGTGCTATTCGGAACAGGCCATAATCCATGGTTGTTAAGTTCAAATGCAAATGATGGTATAAAAAACACTGTTGTGTCTGTATAATTTAACACTGAGATCTGAGGTGCTACAAGATCACAATTTACTCCACACTCTCAGCTAATGTGATTTCACTGGTGACAATTCTCATGAGAAAAGTCTCAGGTAAGAAGCTGTTATTTAGAGTTATTTTGTGGATACCAGACAGGTTAAATTATGCAGCGATTTAGCAGCATCATCCCATTCCTTTTTGAGCCTAAGGTCAGAAGTCATTGTCTGGAATTTCTCTCAGTCAGCTCTCTCAATTGGCCCTTCACTAAGCTCCGCCCCAGTTGGTTCAGGTTTCTTGCAGACTGTAGGGAATGTCCCATAGGAATGCATGGATTTTCTGTCAAATGTGTTGGAAAATTGTATGCATAATACTATAATGTGACCTGGAAAAAGTTTCAACATACATGTGTTCACTATGGTATAGTACAGGTTACCTTGTCTGGATACCTTGTGCCACTGTTGTTAATGGCCTGGTAACAATGTTCGACCACATTTTTTGGGTAGTAACACTATCCACAGAGTTCCATTACAATAGAGGACAATATGCCATAACAGTTGCTGAGGTAGGATTGGTCAGTAACATGTCAAAGGCGGGGCTTATCAAAGAACCAATAATGGCATACAGCTGAATGGACTCTTCGGTCCCCTGTGATCACCTGCAGATCAAAGCACCGTCTATGATCATAGAGCAGATCTGTGCGTCTAATGGGACTGCTAATGTACACACATTCTTAACTCCAGTGCCGACAACAATTTTGGCACCGCATTTAACATGACTTGACTTCCCCACCTCTGGCTCTGTCAATCAAAGCTTTTGATTGCTCCACTGATTGCTTTTACTGCGAGCTAATGCACTCGGGAACCACAATAGAGTTCAGGAACTGTAGATTACAATTGTGTTTCCGAGGGGGGACTTTATTATGCACCGACATTTACCTCAATGGTTACTTGAAAATCAGATGTGCACGGATGGTGGATAAGGGCCAGGGAATATGATCTGACATTTAGAAAGAAAATTGGGCTCCTATTCAAAGCTAGATTAATGTGTGATCAAGGGGCGCACCAAGCGTGTGTGTGTTAGAAGGAGGACCACAGGAGCTTGTCACTGGGGGGCATTAGTCAGAACGGATGGACAGTAAATAGATTGAAAGAATTATAATCGTTCATAATGTTAATAAAGAGTTCATAATGATATATTATGAACATACGTATATTTGACCAGAGGTTTCCAACTGGTGGGATGTAAACCAAATTAAGGCTTTTAGGTCTGTTCTGATAGGGTTACAAATAAAAGGGAAATACAAGAATATGTAATGATGCAAATACCTCAGTTACTTTGTAGAAACAAGTCTGGCTACGTGCCATCACGCCCTCATCTTTGAAAACCATGAACACAAGGTAAAAAGAAACCCACAGCATACATTACCCAGAATGCACCAAGGATAAACACTGCTTATGCAAGGAATAATTGGCTTCAGAGACTAATATAATCTCATTGTTTTTTTACCTAATATTAGACTGTAATATAACTTTTAATACATTTTACTGTTTGAAATTAAGGACTTATTTTCTGTACTTTTGTATGCTGAAAAGTTTTGGCACTCTCATGGGTCGTCACTTGTTAAATTACAATCCCATCTGTTTGCCAGCAGATGTATGTCAGTATGTGGTTGCGTTTTATTTAGTGATGTCATCGGGGTGGAGAGTGTTCAGATGGGAAGTCATGGATTGGAGCATGTATCTGTGACAGCTGTTCATGAGGCGACGCTCCACACGAAACGTTTCCTCTTTATGACGCCCCATGATGCCACTTACTAAAGGGAAAAATAATACTCGATGTTTTGAATCTTTATGTTTTACAAGACTTGTAAGGCTCACAGTCAATTAACAGTAAAAGCCATCTGTAACCTATAAATATGAAACCTTTAGTTATCTATATATATTCATTTTGGTCATTAGAGGTACCTGTGTCATTAGAGAACTGGTGTTACTCATCTGGAGGTTTTTCCAGGCTGAGGTTTTTGCAACCAGACCGCAGTGTCTGTGATAAAGTGTGCCGAGACTTTATAGAGCCTTTTAAGATCATACAACAGGATGTCATAAATGGTCTACTTCTAGATTTACAATGGCCGCCTGTGGTAAAATAAACATTTTTGAGAAGCCAGTATCTCAGAGGCCAATTTAAACTTTGTCTTTGATATTCTTTGACAAAAATCACCATTTTGCTCTCTGACAAGATTTTTGAAGCTGTACATATTGTGGTATAGTAAAAATGAGGTTATTTTTGTGCCTTGCAAGCTTTTCATGACTCGTCATAAAAATACTCGTCATTTTGTCCATTTTGAAGGACAACGTGTAATAGTTTCATTGCTCATAAACATTCTTTCCCCTATGTGATCTTGGCAGTCAGATCTTACCTCGACTAAATTAACAACATCTAGCTGAGCAGTGACATCATCAATGAAGAATGACTGAACTCTTTGTGTTCGCTTCCCAGTTTCACCTTCTAATGGTGCTGTAAAGTGTTGATAATTTCATATTTTAACAAGGTGTGTAGCATAGGGTCAACCAAACCAGTCAAATTACTCATCTGACGGAACAGTTTTGATTGGCTGAGCATTTCATATTCATGTGTAGCAAAAGGAAACTGCTAACATTTAAGACAAAAAACAAATTCAGATGCTGCTCCATCATCTCTGTTTATTTTCACAGTAAATCTTTCTTTTTTTTCTCCCACTTGTTTTCTGAGGAGGAACTGTATCCTATAGTTTTCTGAAATGCCTTTTAGAAGAGTCAATATGTCAACATTTGATAGAAATTACACCTTCACCGGCTCCATCATCACTGCCCCCATAAAAGAATCAAACACCAACAATTTCTTCATGGCAGATTAGAATGGCAACTGAAATTTGAAGGCATTCACCCGAAATTGAAAAATTCTATCATTATTTACTCACCCTCGTGTTGTTCCAAACCTGTTGCCTTTCTTTGGAGCAGACAAGGAGAAATTCATACAAGATGTTTACCTTATTCCAAGTTTTCTAAAACTATAAAATAGCTTTGCTATCTAAATCTTACATCTAACCATTTTCAAAAACATTGTACATATGTAGTTGACAAAATGGCATTGATTCTCATGTGAGTAGTGACTGAATAAGAATTGTTATTTATTTTTAGACTTAATAATTAATTTTGGTTTGTTCCTCTCAAAAGCTCATCATCATTTCAGACGACTGACAATATAGTGAAAAACCACTATATTGACTATAAAGACTACACTATATAAAAGACTATTTTTATCTGCCAGACTTTCAAACAACATCACACAAAAAATTCTAGAGAGGCAGACAGGAAGAAAAGACGCATTGTTCCGATGAAGTATTCTTTAAGATTAAAGCCAAAAAGGGCTGAATTTAAAATAAATGTAATATAGTTTTTACACTCTGTGGCCTGAATGAGGGAAATTGTAAATTTCCTCTGTTCTTGTTCCTCTTCTGAGAGCTTCTATTTGGCTCAGGGGAAGAGCTCAGTGAAGCTGTGTGGAGCTTCAGGCTGTGATCACCAGGCAAAGGAAAAGCATCTATAGTGTGTTAAAGCAGTTATGTGTGCCTGCTATATACACTGTGTGTGTGCTTTTTTATGCCTCACCAGAAACAAAGTATAGATTCTGAGCTGCTTTTTGATGTAAATACTGCATCGTCTGAATGTGAAAAGCCAGTAATGACAAATAAACAGAGAACGAAAGAGCAGGGCGAGCGAGAGAAAGAGAGATGCAGGGGTGGTTACCTTTTTGCATTGCCATTTTCTTTATGTCGTGCTTTCATCTGGTCTGCCTAAATTACAAACTCTTTCAGCTTCCATCACCAGGGTCCCACCACCCACCATCAATGTAATGGGCCCTCAGGATGTTGGTGGCTGAGTTTCTTTCCTCTGTTTTGCTATGATGTCTCTACGTAGCTTTCTTCAGCTCAGCCCATCCACCCAACACTTCCTTTAACTTACCAGGGTAGTTAAGAGCCATAACATTGATGCAGAAAGTCATACAATACCTCTGTAAAAGCTTTTCTTTCTTGCGTCTGTTTCCACGCTGCTTTGTAATGTCTACCATTAGGATGTCAGTATAGCAGAGTCTCTCAAAGTAAAAGATTTGCTGAAGAAGAAAAGTCTAGTTCTTTACATTCCTCTACTTGTGCACACAAACACATTAGGCATAACAGCCTTACATGCAATACATTGTAATTAAGGTGTGTGATTGGGAATCAAAAAGCTCATATTTCTGTGTCATGGCAGTTTGTGTTGCTAAATACAACTTAAGGGACCTTTTGTTATATATAAATACTGTTTCAGCCATCTGATAATTGTGTGTACAGCACAAAGACTTATATCTAATTATGTTGTTGTCCTCATTTATACTGAATAACATCCAAATACACGCCTTTTGACGAGCTGCAAGAATTCTGTTGATTTTTTTAATTAACAGTTTTCAGTCTCAGAATGTATTCAGTTTGATTTCATGTGTTTTAAATGCCGCAGATTGAACAAGAAAATTGTTTTAAATTCTCCAATGTACCGCGCATCACTTCAACAGATACAAATTGTTATATTGTAAACAAACGCAATGATAAACATCAATTATATATACATGAATAATTACGTGCATGCTGTGTAAAAAATGTTGCCAAAGAAATGTTGCCAAATAAAGAAAATCTTGAATTCCTAAATTCTTGACATTGCACACCTGTTTAAATATATATTTTTAAGAAAGGAAAAAGTATGAAAAAATATTTTAATAAATTCAAATATTTTGATAGCGAAAAGGGGCCATTGAGTATAGACTAATTTTATGATATTTTAATAATGTTTTTTTATCCTTTTTAAACCTTGACAGCACCTGCTTGCAAAAAAACTGCTGCTGAATGCAAAAGCCAAAGTAAGGATTCCTCACAAACTTCTGCTTTTGTGATCCAAAGAATAAAATAACAGCATACGGGTTTGGAATGACATGTGGGTGATGGAATAATGACAGAATTCAAAAATCATTTTTGGGATGGACTATTTCTTTGAGGGTCAAAGCATTCACATCACTGCCTCTATTTTGTCACTTGCCTCTATTAGACCTCTGTAAATTTGCTTCCATTGGACACCGCAACTTCCAACAAAAAAGATTTTCTACAAATAAAGGAAAAGCTTCTTTCGGCAAGCAAAGTACATTTTTTATATCATAGTCGTTATTTCATCAGACAATAAAGGAACGCTCATATTTTCTGCTTTCTCTGTCTTTCTGAATATTGATTCAGTGCACAAAGCCACCACAAATTGTGTCCAATTGAGTTCTATAGTGACAAAAGATGTTCTATTGCCTCGCAAAAGCAGAACTAGACGGTTTGTATTGCTGAAAGTACTGACTTATATAGGCAGACAGAATGCCCCACAATATTAGTGTGTGTGATATCAGCAAGAAGCAGCTGCAACATCAATGACATTTTGAACCTGCTCAAAGCATCTCTGTACATACTGTCTGTGTGTGGTCCTGGTTTTTACTCTGTTATGGGGACTGATGGGGTTATGGAGTATAGTAATACCAGTAAATGTTGTCCCCATGAGGAAGCAAGCTTATAAATCAGAATGATCTTTTTAGAAAATCTAAAATAGCAGAATGGTTACTGTGATGGTAAGGTTTAAGGGAAGGGTTAGTGTGGGGGGATAGAATATACAGTTTGTACAGTATAAAAATCATTACGTCTATAAAGAGTCCTCATAAACCACATATGATTTGTGTGTGTGTGTTTTGTATGCGTGTTTGGCAGGGTGGAGATCTGCAGTGACCTGAACTGTGATAGCTGTAGGGACAAATTCAGGCATTCTTAGCTTGGTATTGCTTTTTTGTACAACGGCAATGTCTGTTAGCAGTATGTAGAAAAATATATTCTCTACTACTTAAAACAGAGTAGTCATTATATCTATATACCTGTATATATATAGCGCAAGACTTCCAGACTAGCTGAACCTTCTGATTATCTAGAAAATCAATACTGCAATCAATATACACTTATAAAAAACACTCTGACAGAGAAACAGCAGGAGTGTTTATAATACTGTTAGCGTGTTATTGCGTGTATGCCATGTACATATTTGTTTGTTTTGCCTGCTTGATTGAGTGGCTCTTTGGAGAAGAGGAACAGATGTATTTTCATGCAGGAAGTGTGAGGTAGCAAAAACTCTGAGGTAACACATACTGGGGGTTCTTGAGTCTTCTCCAAGTGTGTACAGATGGACTAGAACTCTAGGGGGATATCACAATAACGAGCCAATGACAGGGAGATAGCATAACCAAATTAACCAATCAGAAGCTTTTGTGCTGAAACAGTCCTCATTGTCAGGTTATTGCAGAAAGGTGTGTTTTCATTTCACAGTGGCTGCTACCTAAGGTTATGAGAATCACACATTAACTATATGTTTTAAAATGTTATATGAAGGTACTAAACATAAGTTAGGGAGGAAAACACCCATTTAATCTTCTAAAAATTACCAAGATAAAGAAGCAGCCTCCTCCTATTTGCTTAAAGGTTATATAGGCACCAAACTCCTGCAATGCTTTTTTGAAAATGTGTCTTGTCTTGTTTGTGAATATTGTCTTGTTATAACCTCCTATTTGACATTGTTATTATGCTGTCTTGTTTTTACACAACTTAAAGTCAGCTGGTGAATTGTGGGTAAAAAACAAATTTGTGAGTCGGGTCAGAAGTACAATTTGCTAAACATAACTCTATTAAATGTTTACCGGAAAATGTTAAATAAGGCCAGAAGTCATTTAAAAACATACATAGATTTGTTATTGTACATTAAACTATTTTATTTAAGCTCTACAGTTTCTCGAAAATTCGACAACTTAAGACACCCAACAACTGACGCTTGCAGTATGTCAGAAGCTTCTAACCTCAGGTAACCTTGAACACTGCCGCATTATTGCTCCTCCACTTACAATTCTTGCACAAACAAATGCTTTCTTTATTAAACCCTTAAGATTAAGTGTGTCTGATGGGTTATTGAAAGCTAAATATGCAGTTACCTTGCAGTATAATTAGATTCGCTCTCATAAATAGCTTTATTCAGGAGAGATTTGCAACTTGGTTATTAGTAGGATCATTCTGAATCATCTAGAATAAACAGCAATGTGTTCTAGAGAAGGGGAATGTGTATGTAAAAGTAACCTCTATATGTTCTGTCCACACTAAATGTGATTATACATGTGATTATACAAAAAGTGTTTTTCTGATGAATGAAGCATCCATCAATATTTTGTCTAAATACTGTCTGACAGGGTGCAATAGATGGAAGTATCTTTGTACGTGATAAATAGTAAATTACACCCAATGGGTATGTTGAGGCTAAATTTATTCTCAGCAATCAATATTGTATAAGATACATTGAGTTTGTTAGACTCATAGCCTAACAGTACACTGTATAGAAACATTGAACTCTGGTGCCAGTGTGGGAGGCAAGGGTTCAAATTTAATCAATCATTTGATCCGGTTCAAAAAAGAAAAGATTGAGCCAAAGTGATTCTTTTACAAATCTGATATTTTAAAAAGGTACATTTTGAAAAGTCTTAGAAGCACTTTTGGTATTCTGTCACATTTTAAGCTAGTAATCTTAACTGATTTAACCAACTCGCACATTTTATAAGAACTACAAAGGAGAGCAAAAGTAGGAACAGAGTGTATTTTGTGGCTCTTATGAGAGAACTGAGTGATTGCTGAAAGCTACAAAATGTGTATTTGTAAGTGCACATACAGCTGTTAGCTCTGTATGGCAGGAGGCAATCAGAGGCTCCATCAGGGTGGTAAAATATATTTCCTTAAAAGCCTCTTTGCTGAAAGCCCACTCAGAAAGTAAAACTTCCAAAATCAAACTTTCCATTGCTATAAATTCAAGTTCATGTTAACATATTTAGAAAAGAATTTCAGTCTTGCGTTACCTTAACACATCGTTATTGTTAGTTTTCCAGATAAAAACTGTTGGAATTATGTAATTCATAAATTGGAATTTATTGATGTTGGTTTTTACTGTAGCGCAGCGATTTTTACAGTAACACTTATACTGTTAAATACTGTACAGCTGCTAGACCAAGGAAAGCTGATAATCTTGTGTGTTACAGCATATTCCGCAGCCAATCGATATCTTTGTGTCAGGAACAGAATGAAATTTAAGTCGTTAGAAAGAAACCAAATCAAAGGTGACTGACATTGTCTAAACATTAGTCTGAAGAGAGATTCAAGGTTTATAATCTACTAAACTCTTCACTGTCAGTATTGATGCTTTTAGATGATGGCTAGTGAAGGTAAGGTAGCATGTGCATCCTGCAAAACCTCCCTTCTCTTTCCTCTTTGATTTTAGAACATAACCTTCTTGCATGAACATAAAAATACAGCTTGGTTCTTGTTTTGCTTGAAGTACCTTTTTACTCACAAACAAAAGTTTGAGACGGGCAACATTCTGCTCCCTGGTTCTTAATCTTGACTACTCAAACAGACCTGTGCATTGTACCTAAACTATTGTCAATGATTTATTGCTTTGTTCTAACAGAACCACGTCTCCAAAGTTTTGTTGTTGTTGTTTATTTTTTATATAAGTTTTTCCTCCAGACTTTTCCTGGCCTACCGTTTTGGCACATAAACTGCACTGTACAAAAATTTCAACCCGCTAAAATGACATCTTACTGTAATCTAAATTGCTAACTAAATTAAATATGTCAAAGTTATGACCTGCAGTGAGACATAATCACTTGAAATTTAGACCACTTTGAATTTTATTGAGTTTGACTAAAACTAAGTAAAACTGACAGAAATTATTATGACAAGTTAAGTAAATGGAAACACAAAGGTTGCATGAAAATGGAATCACAGGGCCAGTTTGACCAGTTTTAAACGTTTCCTGCATAATATCTCAATGTCATATTATACAGTAAAGATGCTGTCTGGCTGTACTATGGCATCTCTGTTTGATCTTAAAATTGTCCGGCCCTTATAGATGGAATGTTAAACACTCTAGTATGCATACTGTGGTAATGACTTTAGCTGCTTGGCAAATATAGAGATGATGTCTTGAAATAGTTCATGGAAGCTACTAGCAAAAAGGCTTGCTGCACTCCTCAATGTGATTATTAAACAGGATGCATGCTGTGTCTTGCCTGTGGTGTCAGTCACATTTCTTATTTATACCTAACTTAAGATATATATACAACATAACTGTCACTGTGAAAACAGTCTGTGACTCTACACACATATATACATAATATACAGGCTAGTAATTGCAAGCCTGTATACTCTGTATAGTATACCTCACAACAAGTGTCACAACAAGACATAAAATGTTTATTTACTTAGTGTTTTAGTTTATTAAAATTATGACCCTCAGTTTCACCTGGAACAGTTACCCTCATGTCATCCACGCATTATTCAATTAGGACCTTATTGACACTCACTGTTAAAAGCATTAAAGATATTAATGGACTTTAATGAAAATAACGCAGACAAATGTTACTTTAATTGTGTGTTATCATCCTGAGGTCATATTTTTGGAGCTAATAGATATTGTGGTTGTTTTGTTGCCTTGAAGTACACATTCTTTCAAAACAGACCATTAGCCTCTCAAGACAATGGCACATAATTGCTTAAGCTACAAAATAAAAAATATTTTACGCTTAAGCACTGCTGTCAACAAAAGAACTACATCTCTTCCCGTGGCAGTTTTTTGCGTACTTAGACAAATGAGAGACGACAAAACACCGAAAGCAGGAGTGAATGAGGTTTGAATAATTAATCTGTTATGAACAATTGTACTGTTGTTAGCTTGGAAAAGTTTTATTCTAAATGTTTATATAAATTTAAATGATTGCACAATTTATGCAGATGCAGGTGGGATTTCGTCCCAGACAACAGTATTAAAATATGAAACAAAATAAACATTAGCTTTGTTTACTATATTAATTATTAATATAGCTGCCCTATAGAACAGGTTGTGCCTAAGCCAGTGGATCTCAATCTGTGTGACTTAAAGGACCCCTCGTTGTCCACAGCAATATTAAAAACCAACTCACAATTTCTACCCAAAAAAATATTCTAAAGCTTGACATAACTATTCATTCTAAATATGTCCAAACACTAAGAAATATAAGCATTATATGCATGTTTTATCATCTTGGGGCCGCCATGGATGTTTGTTGAGGTCCCCTAGTGGGCCCCGCCCCCCCGGTTGAGAAACACTGGCCTAAGCAGTAATACTGCAGTGTTGTAATTGATTTGGGCCAGCGTCTCTGAAAGGACTGTTTTGTAAGCCTCAAGACAGGTTCTGTTGCCCTGAACTGAACCTCAGACACAATTTCCATGCAGTCAGGATCATAAGAGCTCAGTTCAAGCATCTGCAATCACACCGTGTGTTAAATACTGTTTAATAAACTACAAACACACACACACACACACACACATTGACTGCTAGCTAAACATCTGCTGATCACGCGTGTACCTGCGGTGTAAACCAAGCCAGCGCTGGGCTCTGCATTGTGTTCCTTACACACACAGAAACACACAGTCCAAACCATCTGTCCACACATCTGGGACGGAGACCCCCTGTCCGATTGGCTGCCACAAAATTGTCAGCACTTCAAGAGTCTAATGTTGGATTGGGGTATGTTGTTAGGAGGAGAACCGTGTGGAGAGGAAACTTTTAGAAAGATTTGTTTGACCTTTATCTTCTGGCTATGAATAGAGGATTAAAATAGACTTTTTTCAGAGGGCTTGTAGGGTTGTGTTCTCTGATAAAACTGTCATTTTGTAATCATGTCACGCCAGTCACAAAAACACAGACTGAGGCAACGACATCAGATCAAGGTCTTAACACCACTTTATTTTGTCTTATAGCAAAAACTCATATATACAGATGTACCTAAAATACAACACAAAGTTAAAAAACGTGCTAGCCTTGGTTAGGCCTGTTATTATCAGGGATTTTTAGGAGAACAGGGACAGAGGATGCTTCTGGATACTGGGTAGATTAGGAGTGACCTGCTTTACATGACAATAGCAATAACAAATTTATTCCCAGGCAGATTATTGGATTAAATGCAGGATCCCACTTAGCCCGTGCACAAGGCCTCGGGAACCCCTGACCTTAAAAAGGCTTTATCTCTGCCGAACACCATTTTGAAACTATTCATAATGCTTTAGATAACATGCCCACAGAACACTAACAAACTGGCTGTCTCGTGCATACTGCCCACAAAAATGGCTGAAAATCTGCAGTTTTAATCTGATTGGCTGGTTTTGCTAATTTCTGTTTTTTGTAACAGTCAGTGGCTGACAGATAAGCATGCTTTAAATGTCACATGAAAATACTTTTCTTGTCAGTAAAGTGTCCAAGTAGATGGTTCTTTTTCTTTTTTGGTTTCTTTTTCTTTGTCTTAATTTGAAGTCTGGTTACAAAAGGCTAGTTCACTAATGCTGTATTTTTACAGTAATCTGTACAGTAATTTAACAGACAGGGCCTCAGCAGTTTCTTTCTATTGAATATGGTAAAACAGCAGAGTAAACTGTGTCATTTTATTGGTGACCAGACGTACGCCGATTTCGGTTAGTTGTTTTTTTTCTTTTCTTCTGTGCATGGATAACACATTTTATTCAATTTGTTCACAGTTGTTCCTTATAAATGTGAACTAATTTCCAGAAAGCAGCAAAGCCGAGATACAAACTGTCCCTCCCTTCACAGCACAGATTGTACCCTGTCTATGCTAAATAGCCTCTCAAGGACATTGTCTGTAATGCTGGGCTTTTAAGTCACGGAGAGTAACATCCTCTCAAAGTAGCCCTGTCTAACAGTGTGTGTTTTACGCTGTCATTTCAGTCAAAGGCACAAAGTGTTGTTGTTTTTTTTAAACTTAAATTGACTTTAAATGGAGCAGCAAATGACATCTCGAGAAGGACATTTCTGTGTCCATGAGTTTTACTCTCTGCGTGTTTTCTTGATCTGTACGTCTGTCTTTGTGTTTGTGGATAAGGACAGAGAATTTTTGCCCTGCACAGGGTTTCTAAAGTTTTCCTTGTTGGGTGGTAATATTAAGGATTATCGGAGGGCATAAACCTGCTGTCTCTATCATGTGCGTTATAGGCGGTCCTTAAATTTCACTTCTCTTAGTTTAGTTTTATTAAGAGCAGTTCTGTCCCCAGAGCTGTGATTTAATAATGGCTACAAAATGTGGGAGGTAATGATGTAAGATAGACCGGGGCTAGTTGTCACAATTTTAACTGCAGTGAATGTTTTTCACGGCTGGTTTCTGAATAGGCCCTAATGTGAACGTCGTGGATACAAAAGGCACATTTAATTTAATAACAGTTAATTAAATGTTATTTTTAAGCAAGAAAAATATGGTTAATTTAATAACAGTGCATGCTGTCACACTATACGGGGTGAGTTGTCACAATTGGATCTGCCAGTAGGTAGCCTATTAGAGGATATTCAGTTGGTTTTCCACAAACATTTTAACAGTACAATAAATTATGAGATATAAAACTATTTACCAAAAAACACGTAAAAGGTAACATGCGAAATGTCAAACCATTGATGTGGCCAACAGAAATTTATATTTTTTAATTTGATTAAAATTAGATTTTTTTTTAAACATACGTGACCTGCACTGACCTGACATTTATTAAAAATACCCAGTTAAAAACATATCTAACTGGGGACTTAAGTTTAAATGACATAATTCACAGGAGTTCTTTTTTGAAAACAGAATAAAATTTTCATTCCACACAAAAAATAATGATCAGAGAGTGAAATGAGAAGATCAAGAGAATTATGTCTGACAGCTGTGCAAAATCTTGCAGAAATAAAACCTCTATGACATCACTTTTGAACTGGATACAAATAGAAATGGTGTGACTGCATGTTTACATCCACCAGCATTCCAGAGCTTCTTGGTAGGTCGACCACACCTACGGTGGAAACTAGCATTCACTGTCTGACCGCAAGGTCTCCATGTTGGCTCTGAAGACATTTGGAAGCCACAGCATTTGGCTGGCAGATTGACACTGCCGCGCTTTGATCCAAAATGGTCGTCTGCTTGGCGGGGCAAAGTCTGTTTGCAGGATGGGCTGACCATGACCCCTGGCATCCAAAAAACAGTCAAATAAAAAGGAAGGGGAAAAATAATATTCGAACTGTTTGAAAAGAGTTCCATGAGAAATTTACTCCTTCGTTACATTTGATTTGCTGTGAAATAAAGAATTCCTTGAATTAGACTTGTTTCACACAAAGCTTAAATAATAACGCTTGCCTTAAAGTGACGGTAAAATTTTAAGAGGAAACCAAACCACACATGTGGATTAAATTTGCAAACTCAGACACAAATTGAGACAATTGTGTGGCCGGTAATTATACATTACATGGCATTTTTGTGTGTATATGTGTAGGCTGGTAATAATTAATAAGTAGTTTTGTGCGTGTGTCCTGTTATGTGCTCTGTGTTTAAATTGTGTGGACCGCCCTGTCCTGGAATTTCATTATACACGCTGTTTGACTCTAGACGCCCAGACTTAAGTTTATTTTTCAATGAAGGGAGGAAAAAAAGAGCCAGAGGACGAGAAAGAACAAATAACTTTCTCCTTTGTTCTTCCAACAGTAAAGACTGCAATGGGCCATTGAGTCTAACAGTGCATTTCACTTTGAAAGTCTTTCACTCTGTGAGCAGTCAATACAGAGCACTGCTAATGTTCCAAAAGTCAATATAAAGGCAAGTATTTGGTGATTTAGAGAAAGTGAGACTGACCAACTGAGAAAATCTCCCGCGATGACACTATTAGATCAGATTTATCAAAGTATAGCGTGTTTGCTTTGTGGAGCAAATGTCAAAATCGATATTCTAATCGCCTTTTTTGGCTCAACCATATTAAACCTTAATTAACAAAATTAGAGCATCTCTTTTAAAAGATCGCTATTGCCCAAACCACTGAGGGATGCTTAAATATACAGAAAATCCATAATGAAGCATTTCCTGTATCGATGGTCAGTGGGATTAACTGTGACCACTTTAACATAAACATTTCCCTCAAGTGATCATTTGAAAGACTTTGTTTAATAATGCTACCAAAAATGAAATCAAAAGATTCTGTTATTATTTGCATGCATACTGTTATTATTATATTCTCATATCAACAAGTATAACGATTTTCGGTTTGCATAGCAAAAGTGTATGTTTTATCAGTATGCATTTCGGCTGTGAATCAAACCAACAAACTTAATATTGCTACTGTTACATACTTCAGCTACTTTGAACAAACACAACTGACATCACACTTGGAACAGAATACCAAGAGTTATTTGAATGTATGCAAACACAATTAAAATCTACAAGCTGGTTTGGACCAACATGAGGATAGTACATATTGACAGAATTAACATTTTTGCTGAACGTGTCCTTTAGGAGCCTGAGCAACACACACACACACACACACACACACTGCAGACACACTGCAGATATCTCCAGCAGTTCAACCTCCCTAATAATGTTCTGATTTACCTGAAGCAAAAAACAAAAGTGTGTGTGCATGTGTAGCTGACTCTCTTCTGTATGTAAATGAAATAAATAAACCAAGTCGGATATGAAGCATTAATGAATCCTTTCTAAAAGTGTCATTTTTGAAGTCTTCTATTAAGAGCAAACATTCAGAAGAGTCTGACAGGTATTTGATTAGTGTGAGACACAGGCAAATACATTCTAATTTTCAAACTGTCTGTTGGCTTCTTGATATGTGTGGTCTGCTATTAGTGAAGCTAAGGTTGGCAATCAGTGAGAGTGGGCCTCAATTATTTCTGTCTGCATCGTTAGATAAGTGTTTGATTACTGCTGTCTGTGTTTTTGAGCGTCACTCTTAAAGACGACCTGAGGAGCAGGTGCAATAACAGTCATTAATATTAGCCAACTGCACTGAAGTCAGAGGCTATGC
>JAZGTJ010002348.1:0-43233 GCA_036877575.1 Botia almorhae | reverse complement strand
GATCACTCTGCTCTTTTGCAACTCACATCCTTTTCACTGCTTTATGTCTGTCCAGTTGCTCTTTCTGATATTCTCTATATTGGAACTTAATCTTTGCAAACTTGTTTTCCACCACACTTCCTCTCATGTTTACTGCCTCAGTCTGAGGGCACTCCAACCCTGTTGTTTCTCGCTTCATTATCACCACAGCTTTTTATGTTCATTGCACGTTCAGGTACAGACTTACAATCCAGATGCCAAGCTGGATTTAAACTCATGATCCTCTCTTCCCTGTGTCTTAACCCACTAATCTGGGGAATCTTTCACTTGTGATGATGTTTTTTAACAGGTTTATACCACTGGTGAAATAAATGTGAAATATGAAAGTGCTACATTTAAACCCACAATTTCAAAAGTATCAAGCTGCATTCTTACACACTGAACTATCAGAGAACACTAAATAAAAATTACTTTTGGAAAACTAAACCATCTGAAATGACTGAGAAGCCAGATTCAAACCCAAGATTTCTTAAGTACTAAGTGGCAAAGTTAATTGGAAGAAACCAAACCATTTAAAATGAATGAAAAAGCAGGATTTGAACCCACAATTTCAAAAGCTTCAAAAAGAAACCCACCCCATTCCACCAAATGAAACAGAGCAACCAAACACAAATATAAACCACACAGGGTTAATAATAGGCACTACAAGGAAACAAGGCATACAAGGATGCGACACCTGCCATGACTATAAACCTGTATGTATAACTCTTACATTTATTAAATGTTTACTTTCTATCACTGACCCAACAGAACCCAGCAGAGCTTTTCTTTCACAGAACCCATGCAAGTCGAATCTGAATGTTCTTTCTGCCTTGGGGGCTCTTATACTAATGCCTTTACATTACAGAGAGCCTCTTGAAATTGCATGGACCACTTGTAAAGCTACAGATTTCTATCTCAGAGGTGCCTGAGGCCCCATTGATGTCAAGGAGCTTTGGAGTGGACCACTGCCGTATGTTCTCAATGTTTCGGCTCATTTCATTTGGAACCCACATCACACCCTGATCATGTACCTCAACTGCTGTTTTTATACATTTTTTGGGCTAAGTTAACCTTGTTAAAGCTGATATGTTTGTTTTAGACCAAGTACATTTGGATTTATTATTTTGAAAATTATTTACAACATTTTTCTCAGCTCACCTTATTGCCATCAATAGCAAATGTTTGTTACACTCCTGCAGTTAAAATAAAATGTTTCATAGACAGCATACAGCACTAGACTGAATCCATTCTTTACAGTTGTCCTGGGGTAACCATGGTGATGAGAAGTCATCTTTTGCCACCAAACAAGACAGCTGCCTGTAGTAGCTGACATTTTTCTAAAGCACTACCCTTTTGCCCTAGAGAAACAGGGAACATAGAGAAACAGACAAAATTGACTTAACATTACATTCTGTTTCATTTTTGTCTGTGTATAATAGATGCTTCCAATATTTGACAGGTCAAATAAGTGTGCTAATATAGCAACCCAAAACCATCATTAGAATGCAACACAACAACACATTCTGATGGTGTGACACATCTGGATACATCTGACAAAAACCCTTTAGATAAACAACCTACAGGTGCAGCACAGGAAGAAATGAGAAGGATAAAAAATTGAGAAAAGAGTTTCAGGTACTCAAATCTACAGGGAACCTCATTCATACCTTAACACGGTTTCCTGGAGGAGGTACAGGACAAGCCTTAATACACAAACGGGAACCACTTCCATCTTCAATGAAGACAAACTGCTTCATATGTACTTATGTACTTCATTCAACTACATAAACTACATAAAACAAGACTAATACTAAGAGTCATTGGTATTTGTGTACAAAGACTTTGTACAAACGGTATGTACAAATGTGAACTTTCATACACACATACTACTTGGTGGTGGATCTCCAAATGCTGCAATCAGGGAATCTCAGTATAGTAGTATAGTATAGGAATCTCAAAACTCATCTGTTTAGTTGTGCATTTATTGAATGAGCACTGTGCTACGTCCAAACAGAGTGCATTATTTTATGTATAATCATTTTTACTGTTTTAATTAATTTTAGATCAACTTTTAAATCATTTTAAATGTTTTTAAATTCTCTGTTTTATGATTTTAATTCTTCTTATGAACAGCACTTTGAATTACCATTGTGTATGAAATGTGCTATATAAATAAACTTGCCTTGCCTTGCCTAGTATCTCTGAAGCATCTGAGAAAATCATGCCAAGAATCTCTGAAAAAGCATGAAATGATATACTTGTTCACTGAAACGACTAGTTTCCCTTTTCATAGCCAGATACTAACTCACAGCAAGGCAGTAGTGCGATTTAGTCTATATTTATTTAGATTTAGTCATTTCACAGAGTTTCAAACCCACACTAGCCTGCAGTGATTTGATCTAACAGCTGTGATTACCTGGAGTTACGTAAACTTTTGCGATGGAGGCAGTCACGGTGTAGGTGTTTGCATGACCTAAGGGCTCTCCAGAGACATGACGAAATCGTGGAAACCTTTGGTGAAACAACTGATACATACTTGAGCACATATACTAGTAACCTTTTTGTTTCTGTCTTGAAATCTGGAACATGATGACAGGCCCTGGGCTACTGCATTGCTGGCTTATTATAATGAATGTCCCCTGAAGCCTCATGTCAGATGTTTTATCATGGCAGGCATACATGTGTCCTTGACCCTCAGGAGGATTGGATTGTCTAGGTTTATTGTTTCTGAAAGTTTTATTTTTGAAAGTTTTTTTAAGCTGGTGATATGTCACCTAAAGACAGATTTGAGATAAGGATGTTTTCATTTTATCATGAATTTCTATACAAAATAAAAGTACTTTCAGAAAAATTGTCTAGTGAAGCTTGAGCAACTTTTGATTATTTGAAATGTGATTAATTGTTTTAGCATTTGTTTATTTATATAATGACAAAAACTTATAGGATGCCTAAAACAATAAAAGTAAACAATTAATGATTATTTCTTTGTGAGGAAATGAGGGTGAGCTTACATGCCACTTTTTAATATAACCTTTATAACTAATTGCATTTTTAATTTTGATTTCTATGGGTATTATTGAGTAAATTCCCCGCCTAACGTAGTGCATTCACAGATCAAAAAATAATAAACGCAAATAAAAAAATAATGGGATAATATGAACAAAAAAACAAGGTGGAAGTCCAAAACCTTTAAAACAATATTGACAAGGGAATGTATATTTTAACATTAATTAGAGAAGGGAAACGAAAAGCTAATAGCAAAATAGACAGCAAAAATAGCAACATACCTACATCTGTGGTAAAACAAATGATGCAAAATTTCCATTTAATTTCCATCTTTAAGCAATATATTAAGATATATAATATAGAAATAAAGATGCATAACAGGAATGATCCAAATACACAGCCAGCACACTTGCTGTGGCAGTAACACATCTGTGAAGATGTAGTAAAGAAGAGTTTATTTACGTGTATTCTTTGAGAAGGAGATACAGTTAGTGTAAAGCAGGGAAATTAGAGGGCTTTCCTGTGTGTCAATGATGGGTAAAAGAAGAGTAACTGATTGGAGAGCACTCATCTCACCACTTCCTGTCTGAAAGCTTATAAAAACCGAGCCCATCTGTTTAAACAATGCACAATTAGCAGCGTTTAAACAGCTAAATTCGTTAAAGTGATTAGTCCTGTGTTTACCATAAGCAACACTCTGTACACAAGATAACAGACTCATCTGCATATGCTAATAAGTGCAATTAGATGATCCACAGAGTAATTTCTATTCAACCAACCTATGGGCAGTTTTAGAAACAAATAAAAAAAATCAATCACATAAAGGCTAATATATGCACAACAAATGACAAGGGCCAAATGAAAAGATAGATTTAATGTCACAAACAGAAGTAAATCTGGTTAACATCAGCATTTTTTTAGGTAATTTCTTTAAGGAGATTACCGGCTTTGGTGTTACATGGGTATAATATAAATGAACCTTTGCCCAAAATAACAAAGGAAATTATTCTGTAAATATCTTGTAATCTCTTAGAGTGGACTGGAGTGCTTTGTGAGTTGCTAATGGTGCACATGCATGAGATACAGAGAGGGGAATGAAATGGGGATCATCATTTTATTTAAAGGAACAGTTCACCTTAAATAAATTCACTCCTCAAGTTGTTACAAACAGTTTTTTAAACACTAAATAAAAGCACTATAAAAGTATCAAAAAAGTGGTCTGTACAATTTACTTAATATTCAAAGTCTTCTGAATCCATGCAACAGATTTGTGTGGGGAACAGATTAGAGGAACAGATTGTATATATATGGAAAAAATGGCCAAGATATTTTCAAAAACTTAATTTTTTTATCCACAGAAGTCAGTCATACAGGTTTGGAACAACTGGTGAGTATATTATTGTAATTACAATGACAGAATTTTCATTTTTTATGTGAACCATCCCTTTAAGACAGATTTTTGGCCAATTGGTTGGTATAAGTGAGAAAACACAGATATTTTTCTGCAGTGCTGAGTTTTGTTTTAGGGTGTGTTAAAAAGAATAATAAAGTAGGCTCCATTGATTCTTTCCTCCCTAAATCCCTCAAGTTATTAATCAGGGCCTGTAGTCAGAAGACGTGTGGATAAACAGGGAAGAGGATCAGTTTAATTTGATGCTCTGATGCATTATCAGAGAGCAGAGAAAGATATTAAACTGGAATCTACTATCGCCCTGCATGAATACAGAAACAGAGAAAACCTCACAGAACTATCCTTATGACTGTGAATACTGATCATTGTGTGTTTAGAAAGTGTCTTGGATTCAGAGAATCTTGGGACATCAGGTGTGATCAAGAACCATCTTAAGGGGTGTGGCTTCTGAGACCATCATTGATAATTATAGAATCACCTGATGTTACCATAGCAATGGAAGAGTTACTAGAATCCTGTAGTTCACATCTGTTTCCCACTGTGCTGCGTTGCTACGGAGACACCCTCCTCTTCTGTTGGCAAAACTGTGCACACTTAATCTGATCATTTGAAAGAGGTGTCGTGTCATTGCTTTATTGCCATGAGTGCATTTATTCTGTCATTCATCTCATGACATTAACTGATGGTTTTACGAAATGAGACAGAGCTATTAAGCCAGGCAAGGCAACTTAGTTGTCCTATTACTCGTTCTGTAACATGACAGTGAAAGATTCTAGGTAACAGATCCCTAGAGAAAGTGGGCTCACTTAGTGTTAGTAAACACTGGAATGGCTTATTAAAGCATGTACTTGTTCCAAATCCTAGTTGACTCTCTACATAATAAGCTAACTTCTGTGACAGCATCTTATGTTAAAGAGAACCTTAGAAGTGCCCGAATGAAAATGCTGCATAGACAGCAACTCTAATAATGGTCACAGACGAATTTCGAACTATCCAAGAGATTAAATACTGCAGGTTAGTTCATGTTGCTACGATTAATGAGACTTTAATAAGCGCAAACAACATAAGCATACACAAATATTATGTGGAATTGTACATACATAATTCAATGTAACTACTTACTGTCCACTCAGTATTAAATACTATCTTTTTCTGCCTGTCATCTTGAAGATTTCCAGTTTGTCGCAGTGTATTTTGGCATTATCTTATCTGTGAACAATGTGTGATTCTTGTGTTATAAACAGCTAGACAGAGTGCCAAACATTGTTGCTTATGTACACAATCTATACACTGAAAATACTTAAAACAGAGCCTGTGTGCTCAGGTTCGTGGGCTTGTAGCTTTCATCAGAAGAATAAAACTATGATCACTGACACTCAATAGATAATTACACTCTTTGTCACAAATCTCTAGAGCTTAGCTAATGAGAACCCAACATGATTCAACTGACACGAATGTTCCAACATTCACAAGTAAACCACAGTAATTATGTTCACAAATGCAATGCCTGGCCCACGATAATTGTGTTACCCAGAATATATATATCTTAATTCTCTGGCAGCCGTGGTGAATTAAAAGAATGATTAGGGAGGGGAAGTGTTATTTTGGACTCTTGCTGTCCAATCTGCCTCACAGTGAGATGCACCTGCCTCTCAGAGGCAGAAATCCTCTTATATTGCCTCCATTAGAGGTGCCCTACAACCCACATGATGATACCATTTCCCTCTCTCAGTCTTGCATTTCTCTTTGCTGCTGGCACTCACACAGAACTCTCCTGAAAATCTAGAGGTCAATAAGACATGCAGAAGACGTGCAGGCCTGTGAATTAGAGAGAGAGGGAGAGATAGAGAGACAGCTCATAAAATCAACTTGCAGTGCCCAGTGAATCTCTCTGGCATAAGAGTTTACAGCTATTAAATTCAGTGTGTATATGTGTGTTATAAAAGGCACAGAAGAAGGGACTGGGCGATTGTTTTAAAGCTTTCGGGTTTTGGAGTCAATGGTTAGTTTCAACAAGTTTAATCTTTAAAGTATGTTTCAAAATGAAAACAAGTTAAGATCGACCAAAAGTTACTACAGTAACTGATCATTCTAACCAACCTGAAAAATGGTTACATTTCCATAGAATTGAAATAATGGGGCAAAGAATTCCGTAGGGTTAAAAATTAGAAACACACAGTTTATTATTCTGATAAAGTGCTAAAATAATTTATTCTGTAATATTACTCCTTTCTGTGGCTGTTGTGCGTTAACATGATGACTTGCTGTACAATGGTTATTACATGAGTTGATAAATTGGATATTACTTAGCACAGACAAGGTAATTGAGTTATAATTCTAGTATCATGTTAACACATGTATAACGTTTAAGCCTTGTGGCTATAGTGTTGTACTGTGTAGATTAAATCCTGTGCAATGCATACTGTAGCTCCATGCATTATTGCACAGTTTGGTACAGCAGAAATGTGCTTAAATTATTAAAAACAAATCAGGACCCATGTTCTAAACCTGCTTGTCCTCTTCAGGGTCACAGGGGGCTGGAGCCCCCTAGAGCCTATCCCAGCATCTCGGGCAATAGACGGGGTACACCCTGAATACATGGCCAGTCTATTGCACTGTATATACTCACAGACACACACAGCTAAGGACAATTTAATATACACGTATGTAAAGATAAATTGACAGCAATTAAATAGTGAGAAGTTAGTGCAATAACATGTTCATCTTTCCCAGTATTACAATTGGGCTTGTTAGCGTTTGGCCCCAACAGCCCAATAAAGTTTGAGCAACTCACATTGTGAGAGTTCAGTTATGCCGCACTTATTATAAAACAAATAAATATATGGTGAAAATTAGACCTACATAAGAAATAATAAATAAAGAAAATCTGAAATCCAAAGTGTTTTTTGATGTGTGCAATTGTTAAGTTACAATGTGCGTACATGCAACCACAGTCATTTTCATTCCCGTTAATATGTCCCAGTACTTGTATACTCTCATGCTACACACTTAAATGTATGTGCTTTCCCATCACAACAGTAAGTACATACTTTAGGTGCATAGTATGTATAGGTAAATTAGGACATTTTCTGAATTGCGTGCACTGACACATTTCAGACCAACGACAAGCAAAACCCATCCTTCATAACAAGATGTGTCTGCGATCACGTACTTGCATAATGATAAGTGATGATGTCTGGTTAGCGCATCTCTGAGCCAGCACCATGAGCGAGGCATTGGAGGAGAGTGCTCATTGTGTCTTAGCATTTTTGCCAGTGTTAAGATGAACAGACAGATAAATAAGTCTGCTCACGTGAAGTAAGTCTCTTCACGTGAGCAGCTCTATTTGTGTGGCATGCTGAGTATCTGGTAACTAACGCAGGTCGTGGTGCTCATGGCAAGTGAGATGTGGCGCTTTTATTTTAGGTTTCACAGAAGATATGTAATAATTTGTGACGTGTATACCTTGCCAAATAAAACAATAAGCCCCAAGAAGTTGTGGTTTGCAGTGAGTTTACAGTTAAGGGGTGTTGTTAGGCAAGACAGAGTGGAGTTAAATAATCAAGAACTTAGCCATTTCATTTATTAGTTATATCATTATTAGTCATTTACCTGGCAAGGTTTCATGAAATAAACACAGAGCGAATAAAGACAGTAATGGAAAATATGATTCTTCTGCCAAGCAATGTAGTTCTTCAGAAACAGTAACACACACACACAGTGGCACAATAATACTGATGTCACAAAATCACAGGTGTGTTTTACAACGACTCAGCCAATCATAATTAAGGGCCAGAACTATCTTTATAAAATCCTAAATACCTTGGGTTTAGATACATGTACAGTATCGTTGCAGAGTATGCACATATTTTCTTTATCTTTGTTATAAACCAGTCAAAATTATTTTTGACAGAGTTGACACAACTTTGATTCAGAGCATTGTTTTAGGTGCGTAGAGTCATTATGGAGGTAAATGGCAGTGCTGGTGTTTTTTTGGAACATTTTTATTTTAGTGACACTAATAGCTTGTTAGTTTCAGCAGACAAAGGTTAACACACAAGTAACCACTCAGACCTTCTCATCTGAGAAAAAATACACTGAGGTTCACAGCTGTATGTGTGTTTCCTTTAGGAGCCTGGATTTCTGACTTTTATCTGCTTATTTGGGTGCTAGAAGACAGAAAATGTGGCAAGATGAACTGGCCAAGCAAAATCTGGTAAATAATGCTAAAATGTTTTTTTTAAAACTGATCTCTAACATTGATTCACAGCTCTAACATTGATTCACAGCTCTTAGCTTTACACTGTTTTGCAGTCTGTATGTATTTCATGTTATTTTTGTCTACTGTTAGCAGAAGTGTTCAGATGTTGTTTACCATAAATGCATAACATAAAAAACAGACAAGTGTCGATCAGGCATAAGTTAAAGGTCAGACATAAGATTTTCAATGCGAGACATCCAGGGCAGGTTGTAAATAATATAATATATATTTATATACAGTAATTCTATTTCAATATATCAATATGTAAATTTAACGAAAACTAAAAGATTAGATTTGCCCACTTCTAGGCCAGGTCCACCCTTGCCCTCCCTATGAAGCCAAAGCTTTGTACTGATTGATCTCATTGACAAGTGTAATCTTCTGTTTCACTTCACCCACATTGTCCACCACAGAGAACACAAGAAAATAATGAAGGACAGAGAAAACACAAAGTTGAGATCAGGTTGGACTCACACAATCATGATTATATCATGATTGTATGATATAATCACAATTAAAAAATTGGAAATAAGAGCAGAAGAATGATTATCCTCCATAGTTCTCCAGAATAATCCTAATTTACATGCTAAATAGAAAAAAAACTGTTTCTTTATTAGCAGAAGTGACTCATGGAGTAATACTGTTAAACTGTGTCACCATCTTCACTGATGTTCCTCATAGAAGGATCTTGAAATGTATCTTTACAAAAATTTGAGGAACGTTTGCTTATTCTTTTCACTGAAGATAGCTATAAAGATATAGAGGAACAGGAACACATGGTTCTGAACCTGCCTCCTCTTTATGATCGAAACTGCCCTAGTGAGTGAGAGCAATGGCTCTAATTCATGTTATGGTACATCCAAAAACATGTTCCACGATTCTTTAAATCGTGTGAGGTCAATGACAGGTCAGTTGCTGTAGGTCAAAACAATCATAAAAATGAGGCAGGTTTGTCTCTATTTATGCACGGAACATTTGGCGTCTTTGTATAAAGGCCAAAAGATAGAGCTTAGAACCCATTAACCTCGAAACTATTCTTATGTTTTGACTTACAAATGTAGCAACAATGCAAGAAATATGCAAAGACTTTCTTCTTTAAATCCTTAATGATCATTACAGAACTACATTGTACCATGATCTTAGCAATAACGTCCCTTCTCATCAGGCTAATAAATACCTTAAGTTGCCTTGGGCTAAACCAGAGAGCTTACAGATTATTAGGGCCAACGAGACCAAAAGCAGTGATGGGTTCTGGCAGAGATGTGGCTTGCTCAGATGAAGCTTCAAGCACAATTGATTCCTTAAGCAATCCTGAATTACTACAGATACTAGTAAGAGACCAACATGATTCTCTGTCAAACTGAGGACATCCTTTGATACTGAAATCAGCTGGGTTTACATCACATTTTGAGATTTTAATTTCGTTTAGTTTCATTTCGTTCCTAAAAACCTTTAAGGTAAAGTCAAAGATATAACATCTGATGCTTTTGATGATGTCAAGACTGTATTTGTCTTGTTTGTCCATTAATGTTTTTACCCGTATTTAGGCTATGATGTAAGTAATGTTACAATTAATTTGCCATCCCATAGTTTTACAGTAACATCACCACATATTTACTTCGTCCGTTTACTTCGGACGAACAGAGTTGTGACTAGGACAATTCACAGGTATCCTACACTGGAAGCAAAAACTAAATGCATGAGCACAAGTTTGAGGTCCACTCCTGAGATGGGTTTATTTTATATTTTATTTAATTTAGTACCAGGTTGCTTTAAAACAATAATGCTGTAAAATGCTGTTAAATCTGTTGTTCTGTTGTCTAGGCAACTGTGTATTAACACTAGCAACTATCTTTTTGGAAAACTGTATTGATCAATCATCATCCAGTACTAGAACTGTCTGTTTTACATTCTTGATATGGCTATAAACACAAAAATGTAAAAATTAAGAGAAAGTAACTACATTCCCTTAAAACCAGTCATACAACGTGGCACTTTGCTCATTTTTATTTATCAGATTTAAATACAATGACAGGTCTATCTCAGAGGAAACAAATTGAAACACTGTTTCAGTAATGACAGCCAAAAGCAGGAAAAGAAGAAATGATGACCGTTGAGTAAACCTTGCAGGCGAGGCTGCGAGATGCTTGTAAAGATGCTGGCAAGCATTTTCTTTTGCCATAGAAACAGAGAAAACACATCCTATACAAATGCCCAGAAATGCCACTGACCACTCAGACCACATCAGAGACAATAATACAGCCAGTAAGTTCACTTGATTAGTTTTGTATCCACGTAGCTATTTAAATATTTTATCTCATGATTAAGGAGGTGTTTTCTCAGCAAGCTATTGAGTTCATGGCTTCTCTGTGCATGTCCCTCATATCATTAAAAGTCTAGCCCCGAAACATAGAAATCTGATTGGGCAGAACAGGTCTGCTATGATGGGGTTTGACAGCTGGTGATTGGCTTAAAATTTACACGAAAAGGTGACTGCCTATCATGTAAAAATTTAAGATTAAATGCAATAAAGTTGGTCCTATCCACAGCAGTTACAGGTAAGTTTACCTGTAGCCTACTTTCTTTAAAAAAAAAATGAAAAAGTCTTTGGGCAGTAGAGAAGTAATGCACAGAGTAATAAAAACACAAAAAAAAATGGTGAGAGGCATTTACCATTCAAAAAAAGTATACTGATGTATGTTGCGATTTTTTTATGTTTTTGTGTTTTGTGTTCTCTGCAAATGCATCTCGTCTTCCACAACGTCTTTGGAATGGCGACTTAACGGCCGTACCCAAATTCATCAGCATCATCGTCACGGAAATCTCCATAACGCCAAATGTTGAGCTGAAACAGGAAAAATTCATTACTTTAAAACTCGATCATGAAACTAATTATTCAGTTGATTTCAATTTTATAATATTTTATAATATGATTGGTCCAAGTTCTGATATTTAATGTAACAGCATTGGGAAGCTGTAACAGCATTGTAACAGCATTGTAACAGCTGTAACAGCACTGTTTGCTGTAACAGCAAACAGTGAATGTAACAGCATTCACTGTTTAAATCACTCTGCTTGATGACCAGTCCTGCATGTTGCTTGGCGACAAGCCAACCGTTAATCCTGCTTTATCTTCATTTAATAACATTTTTATGATCAGAATTTAACTAGACTATATATCTACCCATATTGTGTCTAAAGTGTAAGAGAACTGTAGAAATGTAAGAGAAATATAAAAGATTGTAGTAAAGCAATATCACACAACACTTGTAACCAGTCGCGCTGAATAACAACATTACCATGACCAAAAATATTGCTTGATTTAAATTTGTATCAAAACATTACTAAGCAGTAGAAAAATGAGGCTGCACGTGTACATGCGACAGCACTGATTAACCATCGTTAACCATCGTTAAATCCTGATAAGCATTTTTGCCTGTGTATCTGTGAGACAGAAGCGCAGATGGTCAGTGTAGATAGACCACTAAAACACGAGCTGGTCTGTAACATCATCACCTCTCAGTAATAACAAAGCGAACAGTCGTTTATGGTCCTCTCTAACTACAGTCTTCTCATATACATATATTTCACTGTGACCCTTTCTAACATTGGTTAATTCACATAAAGCTCTGAATTTTAATTTGTGATGTTGGCTCATTTGGGCTTTAGTGATTTTTGTTGTTGATTGTACAGCCGTACAAAAAATGTATGGCACGCAAAGCTTTTTCCTTTATTTCTGTCATCTGTGTGTGTGTGTGTTCGGTTGTTAACGGAGTGAATCACAGCTAATTAGCGGCTATGATAATTAGCGCCATCGTTAGCAGGGACATCATCATCAAGCTCTTGGTTTGGCATGGTTCTCTCTTCTGCCTGAGTCTTGTTAAACAGCCACTGGCCTGCGACGTGGAGCAATGTTTAAAGGTAAAAGAGCCATGTTTGATTTGCACCAGGCTACAAAAAACTGGAAGCCAACGTTTCAGGTAGGTAAAAGTTGTCTGTGTGAGCCAACACCAGTTCTGATTATAGAACCAACACCTTTGTCTAAAATGGCAAAAAGACCAACTTTTAGCTATATAACATATAGATGAGCATATTAAGAGGGAAGGAGAGATGTAAATAAGGCGTAATGTGCGGTAAAGCAAATCATTATCGCAAAACAAACCTTGAGGGGGTTTAATGACAGGCTGACTGTACATTGCTCTGTTTATTTTATGGCTACTTAACAAATAAATAAATAAAATGACATGAAATAATGATTTGAATTGAAATTTTTTGATGTAAGAAGGGGTTGTAGTGTTACAAGAAATTTGTACAGCTACGGCTGTAATAATCAATTAGCAGTCATTATATAGATTTATTACCCGGCTCTCTTTATGCGCAGTTTGGCTAATTACAGCATATTTTTGTATATTGACTATACTGTATGTTCGACCATTGTTCACGCCTACCCATCATATGCACAACCAATGGTATCACTCTACAGTATCTCAACACTCTACATCTTGAAATAACTAATATTTTAAATTGATTTATTTGTTTACTTGGTAACAGACCATGTAATAAGTTAGTTATTACATGGTCAGCTGGTCATGTTGGGAAACCAAACCCTTTCATTAAGATACATGACTCCTCCTCCTCATTTTGCAATAACCAATTCACTGTATAATTATCCCATATTTATTTGACCATGAATGCAGATATTGACCAAATAGAATCAAATATTTTAAAGCTGTGTAATAAAGATTTAATTTAAAAAGAATACAGGTTTAAAACTGCAGATTATCTTACCCTGGCACTCTTGGCAGATTCCTGGCCATTCAGATACTCTGTCACCTAAAACACACAACAAGCAGAGTTTAGTTAAAGATCAGTCTGTAAATGATCTAAACACAACATGGTTTAAACTGCAGTGACTATCACCACATTAAATACATGCCAAAAACGGAACATTATATGGAATGTAGATTGCTTAAAAAACAGACAATTTTAAGAGATCTGTGTGGGGCTGATTCTAAATCCGTCAATCACAGTAAGTGCAGCTTGTTTGTAAGATATTTTAACAGGCCCCTCTCTTCAGTTCATCTTCTGTGCAGGGTTTCTCTGATTGTCAGGGTGGCCATCAGAGCGATGTGGTTTGAGAGGATCTATTCAATCATAAGTGAACGTGTGGGTGGTTTATAGCCACTAGACAGTCTGCATCTCTCTCTCTCTCTCTGCCACACAAAGAACTGCATTACACAGGCCTGCACAACACTAACCATATTGAGCATTTTTGCCACAGTGAGCATTTGGAGTCACAGGCTAAGACATAGATGAGTCAGAAAGCAAGTGTGAGAGAAATAGCAGAGGGCGAGTGAGAGAGATTGTCTTAGTTTCCAGATTAGAGCTGTATGCCATTATGACAGACAGTTTATGAAATATATGATTCAAGAGCTTCCATATAAAAGAGGTCCATGTTTCCTGAAGGACTTAAAATGAGGTCGCAACCAAGGATTTAATGTACAAAGACTTCAGATGTTAAAAAACATAATGTGTGCGGTTTCAATGGCACACTCTTGTGTTTGTGTAAGAGTGTGTGTGTGGGGCTGTTATTTAGAAGGGGTTAATTGGCTGGCTGAAGAGCAGATAATTCTTTAGAGCTTTGGAACACGGGTGCAGAAACCGCAAGGTACATCTGGACTCTACAGCTGCAGATGGCAGAGAAAAGTGCAGCTAATGCAGCCTCCATCCATCAAGTGTCTGACGCCCCATGACACGCAACACACCACCTTTATGAGCTGCGTTCACACACACGGGCACCTATATACACACACATCAGCAGTTCACACAATTGGCTGAGGGGACAACATTTCAGCCTGCTTAAAAGACACCACCATACAGAACCATACATAGAGTTCACATACTGTAGATTATAGATATCAGGGTTGCACAGCAGAAAAGTACAGCAGAAAATATTTACTGTGCGATTGAATAAATATGTTTGGCACCATTTCAAACGTGGTCCACTTATGATGTCATTTCACTACAACATATGAATCAACATATGACGAGTATAGCAATGTGTGACAGTAAGCAACACCCAGTTCTAATTAGCATCATCAGTCTTTGAGGAAACAACTTTTTTTAGTGTTACAAGGACACAAAGAGTGAATTCCTAAAGGCCACAGACTTATTGAGCTCAAACACACACACACACACACACACACACACACACTTCTCCTCATGTCTATGAGCCATTTCTTTGTCCTCTATTCTTAGTCATCTCTCAGTCTCTCTCACTTGAGTTCAGGTGGTTGTTTTAGCAATCTTCAGCCTGTAACAGAGTTTTATTTTCTCTTAGTATAAAATGATGGACAGTGATCAGCATAGTGGTATTCTTAGAAACACTCCATAATACCCAGTAATACAGACGGCCGGCAAATCAAAGCATTCACAGACACGGCTGCTCACTATTTGAAGAGAACAGTTTGGACTTTGATCATCTCAGTATAAAGATTAAACAACAGAAAAAAGCTGGAGTTGAAATGGGTTCTCTGCCCCAGATCAACCCCAGCGTTCAATCCACAGGGCACGGGAATGTAATGGGGTTTTTAGGCAGTGATGCGTGTCATTCAGCATGTGTCCCGGCCTATTGGTGGGGGTCCTATTGGTGTTCTATTGGTGTTTGAAAGAAGAGAAGCAAAAAAATCTAAATTCGGATGGCTAATAATTAATAGAGTAGGACGAGTAGCTGCAGTATGAATGAATGTGGTGTAGCCAATGAGTTCCATTGTACGAGTCAACATACTTTAGTTCAGGGATAATTTCATAATTAGTCTTCATAAACGAATAAGGGCTAATATATTATTCTGCAAAAGTTAAACTTGCAGATCTCCAGTAATGTGAATACACAGAACATAACACTTGATAAAGATCTGAGAAGATTCAACTGAGGCCTGAGGTTCGATGCAGATGAATAATGGGCCTTTATGATGACTAATTTATCCACCACCTCCAAAAGCTTTGCATACTGATACTTTGAAGGCTGTATAGTGACGATGCTTTAAAGTTATGCCCAAATAACAATATAGAAGTACCAGCAATAAGAGTGTTAAATGCGTACAATCCACTGACACTAAAAGCAAGATATATCACCCTTTATTTCATAATACAATGTACGGTTTGTCTGATTCACTTTAAGGAAGCAAAAGTATAACTGTTTCAACAGAGTAAAGGAAGAACAAAGGAATTAACGTAAAACCACTTTATGAAGCCCCAGATCACTTACCATAAACTGCTGAAAAAAACTTCTGCTGCTCCCAAAGGCAACTTCATCTCCTGATACAGAACAACCACAATAAAAATACTACAGGCCCTCCCCTGGGCCTGATCATCTGGACTCCACAGCTCAATTTCACCAGGAACAAGAGAGAATGAGAGTGAGTGAGTGAGTGAGTGAGAGAGGGAGAAAGAGAGAGAGAGAGAGAAAGAGAGAGAGAGAGAGAGAGGTGCTAAAGCTTTATCAAGCCACTGATAGCACCAAAGGTTTGTAGAACATCTACTGCTGTGATTAGACCACCTTTTATGCTTTAATTAACGTCTCCCAGGGAAGGCCATTATACATCAACAACAGTGTCCTGAGCTGTTGTAGTCCCTTTAAATCAAGTCAATCAAGTATATCAACTGTTATTATGTTTTTAGAAAGGAACCTTTTAGAACACTTGTTCTATGACCTTTACCCATGCACCTTTAGCTAGTGTATTAGTTTGGAAATGCTTGCTTGTAAGATGAATGAATGTCCAACGGCGCCAGTGTCAGAAAACATAATGGAACGTGACAGAAAAGTAGTTTGTCAGTAAGCTTAAAATCAGCTTGTGTATCATAACACAAACCTAGTGACTTGCTCGACTGTAAACATAGGCAGCTAAGTTACTGATTGATGCAATTGCATTCAATTAAGTTTAGCATCAACACACTGCTAACAATACTTTAATAAGCATGAAAACATACCCGTATTAGGTGAAACTGTCAATTTATAATTAGGCTGAATTATTTTTTTATTGATATTTATTTAATGAAATGCAAGAATATTTGTTGTCAATGCTGTACTCTAGTTGCCTACCATCTTGGTATAATTTTTTTGCTGTGCCCATTGCAATGCATTCTGGGAGTGCCTTCTCCACAAAGAATATATGCAGTACTGCCTTATTTATCAAAACTATCAATAAGGCAGCATAATGTTGCTGGTTGCCTGTTGAAACAGCAGTCATATGTGGATCTATTATACCACACATATTATACCTCATAATGCTGTCTATGTTTTCAGCTCAGTTGGGTTTAAAATGGAGCTACTATTACAACCCTATAATAATGTCCCACATACAGATGGATCATTACTATACTGACCTCAAGCGTAAATTAATATGTATTTAAGTAGCTTGTCGGACGACCGCCACTATAAACCCTTACTTTGCTCTCTTTGCTCAGTCCTGTGCTTTCTGATAACATACAGACATCTCATCCAGGAGAAGGCAAAGAGAGATAGCCTGGCATAGCTTTCAACCAAATAGAAGAAACAGCAGTGTTTGTCAAACACAGGGTAGGAAATGACACATCGATTTCTGACTAACACACAGCTATCGATCCTGAGAAGTGATGAAGCTCACACACACTTATCGGAAGGCCTGCGTTATCCTCACACAGGTGGAGAGAAAGAGAACCTGAAGGCCTCATCTGTCAGGCGGACATCCCTGTATCTGCCTCAGACCTTCCTGAGATTTCTCTTCTCTCTCTCGTTCGGCTGGTACAGATATTTAAAGACTCGTTTCACATCGGACCACAGTGAATGCGACTGACTTAAGATTTACTGATAGAAGGAAGTCAGGTGTCAAACATGGCAGATATCCTTCAGAAGCCAAAAGGACGTATGTAGAAAAGATTTCATAGCTCTCTACTTCAGAGAGAATTGTGTGTTTAAAAAGAATAAAATATCAAAGGGAAGGAAAACAAAGAGAGTGAGTGAGTCACAAGTAGGACGGATCTGTGTGTTATAAAGGCAGTGCAAATAACGCCTGCAATATTAAAACTGTTTAACTCATTGGTCATTTACACTGGTGTGAAATGTCTGATCCATCGCTTTGACTTTAATTCTGCAGGTTATGATTTATACCAACATGCAAATACATGCAAATTTCCGAACTACATTCTAAACCAGTAGCACAAAAAAGATAGGGGAAAGGAGAGAGAGGACAGAGAAGAAAAAAGAGCAAGGGGAAGTACGTGAGTAGAAACGATAATGAATGAGAAAATGAATGAAAGCGAGAGAAGGATGCTTTTTTATCTTAATTAAAAAGCAAGAGTAGGATTTGGCATCCATGATGTGCCCTTCGTTTGATCTTACGTTTGATGAACTGTATTATAAGCATGTTATTAGAGGATTATTACATGTTAATAAACAGTTAATGTGTATGTTTAAATGGAAAAAACAGGTGGGGCAGAACTAGTGTCACTGAGAAACAAACTGTTCCTTGTGGTAATTGTGGCTAGTGGTAACATTGAAAATATAACATGTATTACCTTTAAAGTATAAATTAAAAACTACTAGGGGCCATTTAATGAAGGACCATGTTGTTAAACAAAAAGTTTAAGTGTACAGTATGCATACACGTACAGTATGCATACACACGTACAGTATGCATACACACGTACAGTATGCATACACGTCTTGTTTTACAACTATTCAACACATGAGGAGCTTAGCTGTTATTCAGAGGTGACCAGAGTGTGGGGCACTGCAGCAGAAGTGAGCTCCTACTAAGCAAGAAGTCACAGCAAAAACCAAAGACAACACAGACACCCATCAGACAGCTCAACTGTACATCAGGGGAAGTAAAAAAAAAATCCTGTTAGTGAAACAGAAAATGTAGAAAACGAGTTAGAAGGGATGAGCGAACCAGAATAGCAGTGTTCCTATGGGAACAGGAGAAGGCCGGACCAGACGCAGCTGTCACAAACATGCCCCATATGCTCAAACCGCTTCTGAGAATCAAGTTCAACACACGCAGACTCAGAAGAACAAACCTGTAGACTTAAAAGATTTAGGAGTGATACCAACAGTGTCTGAGGTCAAAAGATTTAGGAGTGATACCAACAGTGTCTGAGATCAGGTCACGCAACACAGGCACTAACACGTACAAAAAAGCGCCATTACACATTTGATATCAGAAAGTACCTGGACACTTCAAATCTATTAACGTTTTCAGCAGATTCATCAGGCAAAGCTTTCTTTCTTAAAAAGTTTTAAGGCTTTTAGGCTTTAAGAATTTTTTTGACACTTTCTTGGACATGCACACAGTTGCTGTGATAAACTACACCTGTGGTAACTTTGCCAGGACACCTGTGTGAACTTGAGAAGAATTGACTTAATACATCTAAGTTAAATGCCCTTGGTACCAGCTGGCTAAAATCAATGGCAAAAATGATTCAGAAATGTGGGGTTATTTCTGAGAACAGGTCTGGAAACATTTGCTTGCAGATACAACCTAATTTTAAAAAATGGCGCTTCTCAATGGCATTGTGACTGTGTATGGCTCAGACAAGTGTGCTGGGTAACTATAATTTCTAGCTGTGCCACTATGGCTGTGTACAGATGATCATGGAACAAGTTAAAATCTCAATGAAAACATACCGAAGGAGAACAGTTTGTAAGGTATTAAGAGTCTTACCTCCAACTGCTAGCAAATTAACAGCTATTGAACAGGATTTGAATGTTAGTTGAACTAAATCTGAATTATAGCTTGTGCAAATAAATAAATCTCTAAAAAAGGAGCTTTTGAACACACAGATCTAAATGTACCAACTAAATTTAGTCGACTCACAGTTTCTTTGGAAAGACTGGCACGATGCTCATAAATGAAAGCAGGAAGTTTTGAAAATGCTAAGAGTGTGAGAAGGATAGATAGAGTTTTAACAAGGGCAGAATGAATGGCCAGTGTTTCATAATTGTACAAAATGGCCGCTGTCAGGGGTCTTGCTGTGAGCTCAATGCTGAGCTCGTGTTGAAACACTGAGGCACACTGCAGGGCATATAGATTATGACACATCCCAGACAGAACTAATGCAGCCTCTAACTCGAAGCAGCCTGCAGTCAGCAGAGCAGTGGCACCACCAGATAGATGTTCTTTCAACTGGTCACTTTTATTAAAACTAACAGATTTAATTAAAAAAGATTGAAATTAAAAAATGGTCACTTTGAAATGGTCATATAAACATTTGACCAAACTGGCATTTGTTTTCAATACCTTCCAAATGTCATGTGTTAATTTTAATGTTTTAGCCTTGTTGCACTTACAAAACACAATAGTTTAAACTTTTAAACCTAATATATTCATTAAGGGTGTAAATCATGTATAATTATTCCTTTCAAAAGGCTAAACGTTAATATTTAATTGTGTGTATATAGGATGCATAAAATGGCAACTATGAAATTAGCCTCTGCAGGATAAAATTCTGCCAGTTGTCAATGGCAACAATTAGAGAATTCTCCTGTGATGCATGGCTGCCAATGATTGGTTAGTCAACAATTTAAAAGAACTAGAAAGGTATAGTGTTTTAAAGAGAAGTTACTGTTTTAAATGTGTATGCGTTTCTGTAAAAGTGTGTTAAAGTTTGCTCACCATTTTCTGGAGATGTTTCTCTTTCCGCACATCCACCATAACCATCCCTTCTTTCACCAGCCCCAGCCCCACGTCATCTTTGGAGTCTGAGAACTGTAGTGTGACATGTGGACAGGAAGATCCACTGTACTCCACATTCATCAGACACTGTGCGTTCTGAATGTCCCTGACCACACTGTCCACAGCATCTGCCCGCGCATCTTCCTGTGGGGAGTCACAATAGGTTAGAGTGCATCACATGCATCCATCGTAATAATTCATCCATATCAGGACTTCAGTGATAACATCAAGTTCACTATGAAGTTTCTAAAAGTTCTTCACTGTCCTTCCTTTTAATCGACTGAAGGTGCAAACGCTTACGATTCCACACACTACTACACAAACATTTGACAGACACTCCAAGGTCCTCAGTGTGTTCTCTGAGCCAATCAGACTCCATCTTTCAAATTGATGCCGCTAAGTCACCTCTCCAGCTACAGAACTGCTCATTTATCACACACACACACACACAATGATAAAGAACGTAAATTTCAAAACAAAAAAGGGACCAAAATGCTTTCACGCAACACAAATGTAAAAAAAAATGTTCAATGCACAAGGTAAGAAATATCAATGTGATCTTTCCATCATACACACACACACACTTTGCTCTTGTGAGCCAACCCAGTCTCCATGGCAACCTCAGAGCATGTTTCCCTTGGGGGGAGTTATGGTGGGGTACGAGATACAGAGGCTATCCAGAACGAGAGAAAGACACTGATATATAGAAAAAAAACATCATAAAAAACATCAACAAAACTAGACCACATCACAAAACAACAGCAGTATTTACAGGGCAGGTGGCCAGGTAGCCATCTCTACACACAACAATCTTTGCAGACAGGCAAAATTAAAAACTATCCTGAAATGCATTTCCATACAGAATATTCAACACAATTACCCACACAAAGAAAAACTACTGTACCGTTTACTCTGCAATATACAAAATATGGCCTATTATTTTAACAGTACATGAGACAGTACATTATGTATATATANGTTTCATGTTTCAAAATGCAGTAATCATCGCATGACCTCATTACATGCATGATTACTTTATCGAGTGGCATCTAATTATTGCTTTAAAATAAACACAATTATTTAGTATCTTTAATAAGGGTGTAAAGATATACCAATGCTATGGTTTAGTTCATATCACGGCTTTTGAGCCACACTTGGGTTCTGTTCTGTTCATACATTTCTCAAGCAAACCCAAAAAACTAGCATGTAATTTATGTTCTGTATAACCTGGTGATGATAAACCAGACTGTGTGTACATAAACCATATGTTTTATGAACCTGCATGTGTCATGAATCACATAACACTGTGTATGGGCGTGATGGAACTTACATCCTGTGGGACCTGAATGAAGGCAAATGTATATTCTGAAGCCTGTGGAGGGAGCGTATGTGTGCTGAAGGCTGGAGGAAGGGCTGCAAGACGTGTGGACGATATTATCTCTCTCTGAAATGACAAGAAGTGCAAGAGAGAGATTAAAAGAGTCACACTGTTGTGTTATAAAACAGACTTCATTCCTCTTTCATACACCGACTACCTCTACAAGGTCCTCATTAAATGGAGGTGTGAGTACTGCACAGCAGATAAAAACAAAGTCAAGGATAACGCTTCACTCCTCCACACAACACACTCAAAGAGTGCAACACAATATGAAAGAGAGACACTCTCTCCACTGGGCCTCAGCAGAGCGCTGCGGTCATGTGTCTTCAGAAGAATCAGTGCAGAACACGTGAACAGAGCAGGCTAAAAAGACTGGTTAGCAGTGAGCCAGCACAAAGACTCTTTTCAGCATACAGAATAAGAGAGAGAGAAGTGTGACTGGAAGACAGATGGAAGTACAGCAAATAGCAAAAGACTGGCTTGTTTTACTTGTTGGGTGTTGCAATCCGTAACTTTTGCCTCTCCATCGCCATCTCTGTTTGAAACAAAATTGCAGGTTATTTTACGTACTTTTTTACATATGCTGACATTTCCTGCGAAATCCGACCCAACAGCTGAAGTTAAGTTGCGACTCAGGGGGAGGAGACAGCTTTAAACACTGACCTGCTGTAAAAAATTTTTATTTATTTTCCAAGAGTTTCCAATCCATGCACCCAGATTTTGTAAACCGGATGTTAGGTTTTTTTTATCTGTACCCACAAATTACAAAATCTGAGCATACGGATTGTAAATTCGTGGGTACTATTTGTTAAACCGAGGTAACAGTTTAAGAACTGGTGAGTATGGTTTATAAACTGAGGGGACGAATTGCAAAACCAACGCCACGGATTGTTTTTTCCCTACAGGTGATTTCCTGGGTGTCGTAATTATCAGACAGTGGCAGGGTATCAAAATTAAAATGGCCCAAGAAGACAGGGATTTAAATAAGCCCTAAACGTTTGAAGCTTTTGCTCTGTAAATGCCTGTCCTGTATCCAGCCAGTCAAAGCCTCTCTGCTGGCCATAGCTGGTGATAGAGAAAAGATGGAGGGTTATTATATATCGCATTCAGCACAATGCTCTAGTCAGACTGAGGGTAAAGATATATTGGGCAAATAAGACATGGACAAAGAATTTAGAACAGAAGGTACAGAAAGAGATTGAGTGTGAAAAAAAGAAATATAACTAAATAAACACAGCGATGTAAGAGAAGGACAGTGGTAAAATCAAGTTCTGTTCATTCACATGACCTGCCGCAGCTCTCTTTCACACTAAATAAAGACAGCAAAGCATGCTGGGTACTGTACCATTCAAGCCACCTTAAAACGTACAACCATTGTTTTCCTTGCAAAAGCACCACACATTTATGTCACTGCTCTGTTTATCTCGTGATATAGCTGAGGCAGCTGTGATGTTGCAGAAAAAGACCGGTTTCCACGTAAGCGCAGCTTTGACTGACAGATCCAGCTCTGGCTTTTGAAAGCACACGCAGTATTTTAAATAGAACTCAATGCAAACCCAACCTAGAATCTAGAACATTCATCAGTCAGCGTCTTCACGAAGAGATGCTCCGCCCAGACACATAATACAGCTAAACCCGTTCAGGAGATGCTGAACTCACATCCGGGTTTTGTATGATCTTCCCCTGCGAATGCACAAAGCTGCGCTGCACATACTCACGTTTCCATAGTCAATGTAGAACACGTGAACCTTTGCTGGGGATTCAACCTTCTCAACACGTGCTCTGTACCTATGGAGAGAGAGAGAGAGAAGAAATGTCTGATCTGCACACACTAGTAAGCGAAGAAAATATTATTATGCACTTTACCACAACCACTGGACAAAGTATTGTGGAACTGTGGAACAGAAAAAGTGTTTCTTAACATAAGCCTCAACACCAGCCGGCTCTCTGGTTTCCTCTTTATTCATTAAAATGTTGCTGGTGTCAAAACTGATACTTGGCCTGAAAAACCTGCCTCAGGCCCACAGTTCCACTGACCTGACTGCTCAAAATGACTCAACTGACTATGGTTCTAAACGTACAAAATTAAACCTTTACCGTGGCCAAGTCAGGAACAAAAGGCAGAGAAAATCCTATAACAGACAGCTTCACTCATTATAATAGTAGTGATCCAGTTCTTTTTTTGCATTCATTTATTTAGATAGACTTGTTTTGAAAACCTGACAAGTTGACGACATTATCCCAACCTATGGCCTATGACATCATCAGCAGCCTGTTTCTGACATAGAACTGTCTCGGTGGGATGTGTGACCCCAAGTTTCACAAATTTTGAACATGTCCCACTTCAGTCAAGTAAAGAGTAAATACTAATACTACTTGTGTAAGTACTTTGCACCCATAACTAAACACGCATTGTTCTGCTCCTGGAGATTATACAGGAGAGTCAATCTTGTATTCATAATCTCTCGCTTCAAAAACCATAAAAGCAGAAGAAGACTCTTATATTCATAAAGAGCAGTTCAAAGCTCTGCGTGACATCTCAAACACAAGAGAAGTCGTCACTCTCATCTAATCAAACCAACACATTTCTGCCGACTTCAAGACACCCTGCTCAAACCTCACCATCTACTTATGCTAAAACGCCCAATCATCTCAAAGCCTCTGTCTGATCCATGGCCTCCAGCTCTCGGAGGCTTTTTTATAAACCATCATTCAAACCCTGCTGGCTGCAGACCCGATCTGTGTCCTCCCGTTCTGTGTATAAGACACTTAATGAGCTCTTACTTCACTGAAGAACACTGCCGCACTGCATCATGGGAAAACAGTCCCCAGAGCCAACTGGGATATAGACAAAGTGCCTGTTAGTACAGTACACATGACACCATACAAAAAAAGATCGAAAAAGTGATTTCAGCAATTTAGACTCTGACAGTCATTTTTGTTTAATGTTTTTTGCCACAAATGAAAAAATGTGTAAACAACTGAAGATGACATTCTACAAAAAAAAAGCCTTGGATGGCACTCAAACAATTTTTAAAACAGAAAGAGGTCATTCAGACAAAAAGACCAAAAGAGACTTAATGTGTTCCACCAATAATTACACCGCCTGTTTAGAATCTACAATTGAAGCTTGCAGAAACCTTAAAGGACAAAAAATGTATTTGAGCAGTCTAAGGTACTTCAATCTAGGACAAATTATATAATAATATAAATTGTACATTTACATTTATGCATTTGGCAGATGCTTTTATCCAAAGCAACTTAGTTCATTCAAGTAATACATTTTGTAAGTGCGTGTGCTCCCTGGCACTCAAACCCACGACCTTTGCGTTGCTAGCGCAATGCTCTACCACTGAGCTACAAGAATACTAAATTGTAAACAAACAAATGTAT
Source organism: Botia almorhae (assembly GCA_036877575.1). Lineage (NCBI taxonomy): Eukaryota > Metazoa > Chordata > Actinopteri > Cypriniformes > Botiidae > Botia > Botia almorhae. The sequence continues at coordinate 18,049 of JAZGTJ010002348.1, read as the reverse complement.
CTAAAACCAACAGATGGCTCTTTAAAAATTATTTTACCATTGAATTTAAAGTTAAAGGGATTCGTGTCAAATTGTTTGCTGAGAAATGGGAGACTAGTGCACTTAGCTTTATCTAATTTAGTTTATGAAGCATACTGTTTATTCACCTCGCTTGAAACACCAGATCCCCTGCACTACACACTTACCTCATGCATATTTCCTGATGTGACCAACATTTTAATTACATTTATTTCATAAAAGAAATTAATAAAAAATCTTCGATTAAATCAGGAAACTGGGTCTTGGAAGACAATGGAGCTTTATCTCTTTTCAATGGCTCTTACCATTCTCCATCAGCAAACTTGGCGATGCATAAATCTCCTCTGCGTGGGACAAAGGATCCTTCCACTGGAGGTTGGGCAGCAATCTCTCCTCGCATGCTCTCCATCAGGTTCTCCAGCTGAGTACCTGCACAAGGTCAGAAGGAAGGAAGGATGACCATCATCTGTCTGCATGCCATCACAAAAGTACAACCTCTGATTTTCAGGAACGTCAAAGTTTGATAAATACTTTTTTATCAGGATTGGGGATTCTGATTTAGCCAGTTTGGCTCCTGGTTTGAACGGAACAGAAATGGAAATAGAAATGGTTGGAATGCCAAGAATCCTCATGATGTGGTGATTATATCATTTACACTATGACAGCCTGATATGAAGAGGAAGTGATGCATTAACCTGTGAGTGGGCAGCTCCTGCCATCATCATTTCTCCAACAATAAATCCCTGCTGGCTCTTGAAAGAAAGGCATAATATTTTCCTTGTTTAGCCAATCGGCGAGAGCTAAATTACACTAATTTGTTGACAACCAATGTCTATTGAGTTTTCACTGAGCCTGAGGTCTGTTGCAAATACAGAAATATCATTCAAATTAAAACTGAGTAGTCCTTTAGCACACTAGAGCGTTAAGGGGGGACGTACAACAAAAACAAACTCAAATCAACTGAAGGGCGATAAGGTTTAAATATATCTAAACATCAAGTAAAGGGCTTTCTAATGAGAAAGTGAAACAGACTTTTTTCATCCACAGCTGTACAGCTGTTCATTCATTTCTCTAAACAACAGAGCAATCAGTGTAATCGCTGAGGTGTGGGTTTGTTGGGGTAAGGAAATATGTGACAAAATGGCCCCACAGTCCGGCATGACTAATGTCGTAGGAGAGCAAGTGGAGGAACAGACAGAGAGGGAGAGAAAGAAAGAGAGAGTGTTGTAATGTACCGCAAACACCAAACATCCCTCCAGGAAAGCAGTTTAAAATAAGCCAACAAATGGGCCTGTCTTAAACTGCTCATTTTCTTCCTGACTCTCTCTCATTGACGTCATTACTGTTATTAGGATCATATTTTTTTGCTAACAGTTGCATGGACAAAACGACAGAGGGGGTGGATGAAGTGGGGAGGAAGAGCGCACCAGAAACCACACAAGATGAAAAACGCAGTGTAAATCTCTGCATGTAAAGCCTATATGTGGCTAATGAGCATAAAAAAACAACACTACCATGTGAACATATGTTTGTGTACATGTAGGGGGTGGTGGAGGGGGGTAGTTTAATAACACACTATTGGGAAGATTTCCAAATAGGGTGTGGCTTAAATGTTCTATTTAATTGGCTTACCCAGTAGCAACCAGTCTGTTAAACGATTAATTAGCACATACAGGAAAAAAACAAGCGCACACACATAAAGGTCTCAGCTGTTTCGCGCACAGTAGAGATGTTAGTGGCATTCTGAGGAGCCAGCAGTTTTGAGATGTTAAAGTAGGAAAACAAGACCCTGTGACTGTGGGTAGAGAAGTGTGTCAGATGACAGCTGAACGCATGGCCTTGATTTATTAAACTCATTTAAAAAGTTTTGCATTTTCTTCCCAGGCAGCAGGGCAAAGAGAGTGTGTTTCACCAGCTTCGCTCATCCATGCCCCACTTCCGTCTCTGTGAGAGCGTTCTAAATAATAAATAAGGAGGGGGGAGTCCTCTGTATGCATTATGAAGGTTTAATGAAAGCTGTGCATTTAACCTAATTAATCCAAGGACCACTCATTTACAATGCATGAAAGTCCCCATTATGCAGTTTAATACAATGCATGCTTATTAACTTGACTCTGCAGGCTTATGGACGTATTACAAATGTTATTAAGATACAAACCTTTACCGAAATTGTTAATTAACAGTGAGACGCTTATCAGCCTCCATACGTAAAATATTACAAAAATACTTATTCAAATTGCTAGGATTGCCATTTCCATGTAGCATGGTAATTACATGATTCTCAAAGGTACATTCTGAAGTCAAATATCTGGAAAGATTTCGCACAAATTTGTGTTTCTCATCTCATCTCATCTCATCTCATCTTAAAACCTTTCAATCTTAAGGCTTATGTCTAAATGCTTGAAATTAGTTTTGGAGACAAAAACAAATTGCACCTGTGTATGAATGTCTTAACAAAATTACCCATTAAATAAATAAAAAGCATGAGAAGGACCAATCAATGAAGGCCAACAAGTGGCCAGAAAATTTCCTTCAACGCTGTGCAGAAGGCATCCCACAAGCCCCTAATGTATTTGTTTGAGATAATGACCAGAGGGTACAGAACTGCAATCTAGGGTGTCTACTTAGAAAATGCAAAACTGTAGTACTATTAGGGGTATTTCATAGTTTTTCATAGTATTTCATAGTTACTGAAGTAACACTACAGTTATAATACAGAACAAGTACACTATTTTGTTACACTATTCAAACTGATCAATAGTGTAAAAACAGATACTATATGGTAATACAACAGTAGAAATACAATGGTACCATGTCCAAAATGCCCAGTAATATCATGGTACTTTTAATTAGTGGGTTAAAAAAGCATATCGGGGGGACTTTTTGCCCTACCTAAAAAATGAACTGCTCTTAATCTAGCAAGTTTACAAGCTAACAAGACGAATTAAAGCAAGCTAACAAGAACTGCAGTGGTCCATATGCTGCAGGTTCAAACACTCAGCCCTGCTTACACTCCCTGTATGCTTCATTACATCTTCTTCAACTGATATACTGGAGGACATCACAAAGTATTCGTCTTTAATTACGGCAGGGTCAGCTTCTTCACCTCCTACTGTAAATCTACAACACTCTGCTAGCTGTGTGTGAGTACGCTTTCAGTGTGTAGCGCCTCGTACGTAGTTAGCTCGCAGTCAGTGCGCTACGTTAATTTTAACAAGCTGGATGTGTCTATAGATTTAAGCTCACCTCCTGCTCTGACATACTCTGTTATTGTTTGCATTGCACAATTTTTTAAAACAATTTTTAATATTACATATACAAGCACCCACTATATATGTATACACATAGTAAATCAGAAAATGGATTATTTAATAGGTCTCTATATCAGTTACTCCATATGTGGATGATTCACTGCTCACATACGAGACACCGTCTTGACATTATAAACTATGTGGGATGAGCACTGCTTGTACACACGTAACATAGCTGCATACGGCTTTATAAACAACCCACACCTGCTTTTATTTGCATAGGAAAGAGTTGAATCTATCGCTGTCCCATCCAGTGGGTCAAACACTTCCACACCTACCTTACTTTCCCCACAATGCAACTAAGTGGGATCAACTTTTCTGAGCTTTTACATCATATGAGAGCAACAGCTGCCAAGAAAGAGGGAAAGCAATTCAGATGTGCGTTTTCCTTTTGGCAGGCGATAAAACGAGTAAATACATTTCTTAGACTTACATTGATATTCTTGTCCTTGCATATATGGCTGAGGGCCCACCTTCAGAGACATGAGAGAGAGAAGCTTTTGACTTGGCCCAGTAAGCAGTCACTTACAACACCCTAGAAACACCTTAAGAACCATCTAAAATACCATTGCAATAGCACAGACGTTGGCAACCACCCACAACACACAACACTTTACAAAGGCAAGCATGTAAAAATAGTTCATTTATATGTGCTACTAATACTGCAGCTGAGTGCACATCATTGGAAATGGGCCGCATGGAGAAAAGAGCGATCAAACCTCTGAATTATTACATTGTGATTTTATTTGGTGGAATGATGCCCAGAGGCAAAACTGAAGAAATACAAAAATAACTACCCCTTGATGTCTCCAAATCATTTCAATAAAACAGAGAAATACAGCAAAGATCAGCACACTCACACGCAGAAGATAATTATAACTGACCACTAAGGACAATTATGCAAAACAAAATCATATGCTGAGAAAAGAGGGAAAAGTATGTAATATGCAAATATGAGACAAAGAGTGTGTTGAAGTAGTAAGTAAGGGAAAGAGGTGAGTGAGCAGAAAGAGGGTAGGAACAGAGGTAACATTTGGTGACTGTAATCAGCTTATTTTTTAAATTTGACCACGACCATCTGCAATAATGGGATACTACAAGCACACACGTCGTTCACGGTCACCCAGGAGCTGATCGCCACTGCTTTCAAAGCTATATGCAGTAACATCTTTATCTCTTTCAAACAGCGATATTCATTTCCCTCTTCTTTCCCTCCTCTCCAGGTGAAAACGACAGCCCGTGCCAGATTTAAGGACAAAGTCACATTTCATGCTGACACCAGGGCAGCACGTGGCGACGAACACCGGCCCACCTGCCCATTCGTCTCATTAAACATTCAACGGCGGGTACACGGGGTACATCCTGCAAGGATACGGGTGGCATTAAAGGGTTTCACCTACCCTCCCTTCCTCAAGATTGACTTGGAGTGGGAAAAGAAGTGGATGAGGGAATGAGAAAGGCAGAAGCAGGTGTTAAATTACAGCTTTGTGATTTCAATGCCATCGCGAGAGGAGGGCAGCAGCAACCTTTGCAGTTGTTCCTCCGATCTTGCTGCTGGTATTGCGAGACCCTGACTCTGTTTTGTTCGAAAATGTTCAAATATAAGGCACGCAAGAAACTTTTTTTTGTTTTTGAAAATGGTCACAACAGAGAAGCCATTTAGTTACCTGACTCATATTCTTGGAAAAGCCAACAGAGTTAGAACATGTCATTGAAAACTACATGTACTGCAATTGCAAATAGAATGAAATGGAGTTCTACAAAAAATACTCTTCCAGTTTTCTCCCGACTGAGCATGTGGGCTGGGTGTCATTAGGTGTAAAACAGATGTTGCGTGTAGAGGTGAGGATGCGTATGAACTGCGAAGCACTCCAGTCATTAAGCTCTGTGCCAGAGACGGCCCCTCAGCCATCAGCCAAAACAACACCACCAGTGGCCAAACTACACAAGAATTAGATCACCCAAACAGATGAACAGTTTGATTTAGTTTCTCTCACTGGACAAAATTTTTTAATCATTTTATAGACATTGCTGTGTTAGACTGTAAACGTTGCCAATTCTTGCAAAGGGTTTTCACCTATTTGTGTACAAACATCTAAAGAAAGACAGTAAACAATAAAATATTAATGCCACTCTGGAAATTTGTCTTTATGGCCCTATAGTGCCCCCCACGTTATTGCCCCTAGTTTTTAGCTAGCAACATCTGCCATTCTGCATAAGTCATGCAGGTGGTTACACTCAGGGGACATACTGATGTTATCTTGCTAGCTTGTGAACCAGACTGCAAAAGCACTCACAAAGAGAAATATCCTGCCAATGAGATTATTTATCGCATAGATAATGCGATAACATAGAAAAAGAAACAAATACTATGTATATTTCCATACTTTAATTATAGAATTTAAAAAAAAAATATTCCAGTGACCTTTTAAGGTCTGGAAATAACTGTTTTAAACTTCATGTTTTCTAGAATCACAGGCATCCTGCAGTTAAACGAGAACTAAAATACAATATGATTTTGAGGTTAAACAATGAGTTTATTCAGACAGGAGAAAAGCACAACAACACAAAGATAAAACCTGACATATATAATTATACCCGCTGTAAACCGGCATATTACACTCACATCTAACATCTATACAATGTGACATACTCTTATCTCCAGCAGCTCAAGACAAACAGCAGCTAACGCACGTTGTGGATGTGTTTGCTGATGCTAATGCTGAAACTAATCTATCAGTATGAGTAACTAAAAGGGTTTATTTCCAGAGGGGTCGGTTACGCAACTATACGACACCCCCACCCGAGTGGAGCTGTTAGACGTGGCCTCTGGAGATACATGCACACACTCCTTTGCCCAAGGAATTCCGTTTCACTGCTGATTTCACTCTGAGTAATTAAATCTAACTAATTAAAGAATGCAGGGAGAAAAAGAAAAGAAATGATAGAGACGCATGCATAGAGATAGAGAAAGACAGAGAGATAGCTTTTTGCTGTTCCTCAAGGGCTGCTGCAAACCAGAGATGGGCGATCTGTGGGTGTTTAGAGTCTTTTAAATGAAGTTGTGATCCGAGATCATTACAGTACCAAGCCTTGCATTAAATGTGGATCTTGCTGAGCTCATAAGGAATGGCAACTCCCTGCGATACCACAAAATCAATCAGACCTGTTTATTTTTACTTGACATGATTGTGTATGTATGACTGTGGAACTGAATTTGGAATTTACTGAAAAGATAATGATGTGCTAAAACGCTTCAGATGCATGCCAATAAAATCAGATAAACACGGTTTCATATTTCTTACATCAGGCTAAAACTATATTTTTCAGGTCAGTCCAGTTAATACGCTGAGTGTTGGAATGTAAAGACCAGGCGATGCCTTTGCCGAATAAGGAGATTTTCTGTCTGGATTGAGAACCAAGTCATAGTGGCACCTGAGATTACTTGATAATGAAAATTGATAATAAAACCATAAATCTCTATTTCCATTACCAACTGCAAATGTAGACTATTTACGAAGAATTCCAGAACATTCCCCTCATGTAACATTGGCTGGCCAAACACATAGGCCCACCCCAAACTTAAGCCATTACTTAAGGCATGATTGCTGTGTTGGGCTGGTTAAGATACTCAAACAAGTTAGCAGATACAGATTATATAGCATCATTTTTTTTAGGGATGGACACAAATCTACTAATCATTTATTGTTGTCTTTACATATTAAGCTGTGATAAAAAAGTAAATTACACACAACAGCTTTTATTAAAATACATTTACTAAAAAATATGAATAAGGAAAGAACTCATCTTCATCTAAAGAATTTCATATCCTTCCCTTACCCTCAGATAATCAGTTACATGAACCCCGACATTCACACTACAAAAAATCCCTTACATGGCCTTTTATCTAATCTCTGACAGCAAGAACTTTTATTCTTAATTTCATTTGATTTACTTAAAAATCGCATACTTTTTTCAGCAGGATAACCATATGGGAGGAAAGTAGATTTATTAGATGCAAATTTGTAGACATAAAAAAAGTTATGTCATAATCAAAAGACTCGTCTTCAAAGTGTTTATGAAAATCGCGCCTGGACTATTAGAATTTTCCTGTCTTTCTGAAGTTGCTATGAGAAACTGGTAATGAAAATTGTAAAGTGACTGGCTTGTAGGTTTTTATAAGGCTCAGCTTTGAAGTGCAAGAAACTACAAGGAATGAGACCTTAATGCGGTTTTGTGCGAGCGAGCGGGAGAGCGAGAGAGAAATTACTTTTAGCTGAAAATAACAATCCTGTTTCTCTAACGAGCACTTCTATCTCCATTTCCAATTCTCACCCTAGAAAACATTGGCCAATTAAAAAGGAAAAGATGCACATTTGCTAGTTCATCTGAACACACACTCTTAAAAAAGAAACAACAAAAAAGGCCAAAACAGTGCAAAACTGCAAACATACTGCAGATTCAGCTCAGCCTTTTTCTTATCTTCTTCCTGTATTTTTCTGCTTATTTCCTCATTTTCATCTCCTCGTATTTTGCAGTATATTTGCTGTGACCTGCTTTTTCCTGCAGCTAACCAGATAACCTGAGTAATTATCTCACAAAGAGCTTGGCTTAGTGCGTAGTAGGCGTGGGAATCAACAGGGACCCGGCGATACGATATTATATTGAAATGTGGGTCACTATATGATAATATATTGCGACTCCTTATGTTTATATTGTATTGCGAAAATAACTCTGAAATATTGCAGTCTTTTTCTCACATACAGTAGACTTGCTCTGAGCGGTGGCTGATTCTCTTCCCAAAAAGCATTTTATGGAAAATGTTTATGGAAAACTTAATTGTTAATTGCTGTTTAATATCAGTATGGTATTGTGAGGTCAAATATTGCAATTCTTTGAATATTGTTTTACTTCACCTCTGCTAGGTGTGTTAAAATGTCTGGTATTCATTGGTCTGAGATAGCCATCTTATATCATCTCCTCTCAGCACAACCTGCAGAGGTTAAAGGTCATGTCTGAGGAACTAAAGTGGACAAACTGAGTGATACATTTCCCTTGGTTTGGAAACGTGCTTTGACACCCGTAGGTCTTTCAGATGGAGTTATTTGAAGCTGAACAGTGAGCTAAGCGCGATGGGATTGTCACGCTTTTGGCAACACCAGTTTCAGATTTATTCTAAATTCACGCTAGTTAATTAATTTGCAAATTAGGACCCATTAAGAGAAAACAAAAGTCAATTTTATGGTCCTGGCAATGGAGCCTTCTGCTGGAACATGTACACAGACCCTACTTATGCAACAAACACAAGTGTGTATGTTTTTGCATGTGCTTTGCATAATTAAGATCTTGATTTAATCTTCATAGTAAGGAGAAAGAGTCTGTGTGCTCACTACTACCATCCCCTTGAATCACAGGACAGTTGCTCCATTGGGCCAGGTCAGTACCAGGGGCGCTTTAAATGTCATGTTTAATGAACAGTTGCTATCATACTGTGGAGGAATGAGCTGGAAGATCACTCAGGGCATTTAGAGGGCAATAAACACACAACCTGCAATGTTTCCTAACTGGAGTTTGCTGGAGCGGATACATTGAAGAAAACCTTTCAAACCACATAAAAACAAATCTGGAAAACGGCCTTCAGGTACATCATAATCACAGCAGTAAATGTTTGAATGTGGGTGCTTTTTGTGCAATGCCCTCAGGAGTTTGTCATCCTCACCTAACTACATGAAATATGAAGGAATATCATTTAAATTAGGAAATTAGCAAAAAGGCTTTTTGCTGCTAAGCCTGTTAATATGTTGAAATGTGATTGGCCGGCTTTATGTAATAAGGAATAACATATTTTAGAAATAAGGAAACAATTTTTTTTTTGTGGAAACTATCTGGCAACTATGGACTCTATGGACTCTTCTGAGGAAGAACGAATCACAGGAGTTTGTCAGACATCAAGTTTCTGGAAGATATCCAGAGTCATGTTTGAGGCACTTAGCAGAATAACTGGATATCCACAGGCAAAACTGTATATTCCACTTTGTTATCTGAGTTCCCTCTGTAAAATAATCAACATTCATTACTTTATCATGTACTGCCTGCATCCCCATTTGATTTTCCTCCTCAGTCTATTTTTGTGGTATGGTGTGCATTTAAATGAACCTGCCTGCAAATGGCGCATAAAAACAAAACCGCTTAACATGTCACTCAAACAGTGTCTTCATTTCTAATTGGGCAGTTCCTGGGTAGAATCAGCTGTAATATGGACCAAACTTTATACCATAAGCCAAAAGTCCACCTACAGAGTCTGGACACAACTAATTATCCAGAGATTTTAGAAGTGATGATAGCACTAACCTGTTTCCACATCCTGTGCGTAGAAGTGCAGGCCGTCTGTGATCTCAGTGACATACACGGGTCTGTACTTCGCCACACGCTCTTTCTCCTCTGTGACCTGAGCCACCTCTTCCTTTGGTTTCTCTTCGTAATTGGCCCAGAGCTGTCAGCAAAAAACAACAAACAAACAAACAATGCTTAATCAGGCCATCCACATTTAGACCAGAGCTCTACTATAAATTTATAACAATACTGCCAACCCGTTTGACTTAAGTAATATGACATTCTTCCTAGTGCAAAAGCACATTAAATGAAAAACCTATAGGCAGAATTTGATAAATATGGCTGATTTAAAAAGCGATAAAGCGGAAAGCCAAGTAACATCTACAATCCCAATAAGATTCAAGCCCTGAAATTGAGGTTGCAAAACATGGATTTGGCCATGAATTACACCACTGCGTCAGAAGCGGAGGAAGAGAAGTTGCATCTCATCATTGCTTTAGGAAACATCAGAAGGACCCTACATGCAATGGGGGAAGTTTGTTTTGCTTACTAAGCGCCGGGGGTTTAGACTTACAAACCACAAAACTGATGAGTGAAGACTCCACCTGTAACTTAAGCAACCACCTGTTACTTTAGTTCAGGTGCTTTATTAGCAAATGATGTTCATCAGCTATTGAAGTTTTCTTGTTATTCCATTAATTTCTCTCCCTAGGAGCGGGAGCAAGCTAATTATGAACAAGAGTTTTATACGTGCTTCCTTGCGGTGCTCGTTTTAGCTAATGATGTCCGCCAGGACTGCAGGACCGACATATACAGGCCATACTCTCCACCAGCCTGTAAATAAAAAATCCAGAAGAATACAAATACAACCAGTGACACATAGTGAACCAGTCACCAAATGATAAACTACAGGGTCAAACTACCCAATTACTTTCAATTATTTCCCCTGAGGCGTGACAAAAACAAAGAAGAAGTGCAGAGGAAAATAATTTCTCTAAGAAAACTTCTGAGTTAATGAAGATCTAAACATACCATGCTCTGTGAAGCGCTCACACAATCTGCTACAGCGGGGCCATTCATTTAACCCACTAGCTACAATGCCCTGGCACAGTAGCATGATCAAAGTTTTAATCAAACCTGCAGGGCCAAACTGCAGTCATTCAGATTATACAGTGTTGTCACCTGTCACCATGCCGACCATCACAGTGTCATTTCTCGTGGCCCCGGACAACTAGAAACCCTAGCTTCCTCTGGCCACACGACCCCTGACACGTGTCGCAGAGGCAACGGCACACATGGACGTACAGGAAATCACTTCAACATATCCTCAACTGCAAAAGCACAATAGAAGCCACAAACACACAGTCTGACTCAGAAACACATTGCACCCTGGGCAAATGACCTTCTGTGGGCAGCCAACCATTCTTGTTTGTTCCACATGAGTGCAGGTATATGACTGCTACTGGGTGGGGCCACAAAGAGAAAGGATTTGTGATGTATTCCGTCATTGAGCTGCCTGTGGCCTAAATCCATAGCAATAAGCCACAAAAAACAAGTCTGACAGAGAGGGAGATGGAAATAGTGATAAGACGCGATGCGCTCCAAACTAACCAGAATCCGGCAAAAGACAGATATACATTAACAGATGTCTACTGCAAAAGCAAAAATGTGGGCCTGTAACTTGGTCTAATGAGTTGTTATTAAGATTAGATATATCTGAGTCTTTGTAAAATGCAGTTAAAAGAACACGACCGCACATTCTATTTTAATGCAACAAGTTGTTGTGTTGCTTGGCAACTGCGCACAGTCTATTATTTAAAAATAAATAAACGATATGACGGAAGAACTGTTTAATCTAAATGTTAATAAATATATAAATCTGTATGTGCTGAACATAAGTCTATTATTATTTGGCTGCTGGCCAGTGATTCTACCAAAATACTGGATTCCAGGGCAAACAAATTTATGAGAAGTTCTCTATTCTTCAGACCCAATAGGCAAACATATATAAAGATCATAGAGGCTATTAGTGAACCTCTCATCTTGAAACGCATCTGGCTGTTGATGTTTTATAAAAGCAAAAGCCACGAGTGTGTGTTACAGTGTGTATTTTACCACAATTAAAAGCTTTTTTCATGCCACGAATCAGGGAACACCCATTAGCCATTGTGAAATCCCTGGTAATGCAATACACTAAACAGCTTATTGCTTTTTTAGAAATAGCATCAGTTTTGTAAGTAGCTGTTTTTGTGAATAGTACATTAATGCATCTTACTCTGTTGCGGTGAGGAGGAGAGGTCCAACTTCTCTTCAGGGACTGAAGACACACAGTTACATTCATAAATACAGCCTCTCTCTCATACAGTTCAGGGGAGGGGGGCCATTCCAAACACTGATCAAAGGTGACAGCGTGTCAATTCCAATAGAGTGTGTTCCACCCAGTGAGTGAATCCCCATCAACACCCACAGAGCCACATACACAGAGGGACCAAAGGGAAAAACCCAAATGTATAGTCCCAATTTATACTGGAACACAGTGAACCAAATTAATCTACATTAAAGAAGTTATATGCATGAGAAAATGCACTGAGCAAGGGAGAGAAACTACAGTACCCATAAGTCATTGCACTCGAGGCAGGTAACTGTTAACTGTGTCTTCTGCTTTTGCAAGAAATGTGGCAAAAAGTAGAATAATTGTACTAAGATCTTTCATTTCTTCAAACAACAATCTATTAAAGCTATAAAGAAGAAAAATCAATAGCTATGCATGTTATTAATTAAATTATACTTGGTAAATCAATTTAGCATCCATTTTATTCCTAATGAAATCATCATAGGAAATAAAGGCTCATTAATTCAAGAGAGCGCTCATTTCAGACACCTCTGTGTTAGACATAATGGGATGACAGAGTCGTTGCAACACGCACACACCGACATGTCATTCACAAAGTTCACTTAAATCCAAGAACTGGTGTATAAATTGGACATTTGGAATACCAAGATGCAACTGCAATGATGGGGGAAAACCTCATGTCTGCAGAGTGTGACTAGAAATGTTTAATTCAATAGTGTCATTCACACGGTTTCAAAACAAACATCCTCATTTCTCTCAATTAGAGCACAAATAAAGATTAGCGATACAGGATAAACATGAAAATAGTTTAGTTAATCTGTCCAGCAGTATGGAGATTGTATCAATCTACAGTCTACTGCTACATTATCCACAATAACACCAAGAATCTATATTTTTATAACATAAACATGAAGCTATCTTCTGCATCATCACCTGCACCAGACAGTTCTTCTAAATACTGTACAGGCCAAGGTCATCCAGGAGTACAAAAGAAAAACCTTCAGGTGCATTTTAGAAGATAGATCCTCCCACCATCTCTGAACACTCCACCCACAACTCAGCTGAATATGTGAGTGTAGCCTCACACAACCACTACAAACAACTGAATGAAAGGCGGAGAGGTCTGAGGCATTATCAGCTTGTTTTAGCCAAGTCAATTAAAATCTACGACCCGTGATGTCTGTCTGCTCGATTCGTCTGTGCATATTGATGAAGCTATTAGAGGTATGGAATGACTAACAAGATAGACATCCTTTTACGTCCAATGCCCCACTGCACCAGAAACCACATAACCTTCTGCGGATTGATTTGCTGTCTATATACATCAATAAATGACAAACTAATAATTCAACTTCTACAGAAACACACTTCAAATGTGACAACTGAAATATAGATGTAAGCGAGTGACCTCAAACGATTCGAGTAAAAAACACCTTGAACACCTTGATGTGTTAAAAGAATAATTTTATAGAATAAACATGCTGTTTGATCAATACGCATCTATTTCCAGTCTCCATCCTCTACGCGCAATGGCCCATTTATCAGCACCAGAGCACAATGTCTAAAATAAAATAGTAAGACGGTGACAGAAAGCGATTAGTCACATGCACCCGTCACTCAGCCGACCCTGAATAAAAAAAACAAGAAAATCAATTTTCAAAAATCTGTGAACGACAACAGTACTAGGCTTTGCTGGGCTGAGCCGCTCCTGACTGACAACTCACAGCTACAACCTCTGACCCTGGTAGACGCCCACACTGCAACAGAACATGAGATCCTATCACAGGACGTGACAGTGTTTGGTGATGTGCATGCTAACAAGATTAAACATGAAGGTGCTGATCTACGTACCAACTAATACTGTAGTTTGAAAACCCACTGTTTGAATTCAATGATGTCAATAGTTTTTGGGAAATAACATTGCCAACTCAGGCTTCAAATGTTTGTGGATTTTAGCATGCCATTCATGTGACAACTTTCATGCTAACATCAACACTTAGCCAAACTGAGTGCCATCGAGTATGTTAAGAAAAAGTTTGATAACTTCCAAGTGTCTGAGCAATAATCCACATTTTATTCCTGAAGCAGTGAGGCGAGATCCCCCAGTGACAGCCCGCAGGTATGTTAATCCATTTTTCAGTTAAATGCATGCATGCGTAATGCGGAAAACACATTTCGTGCTAGCATGACTGTAAAGCACTATTACACCAGACAGCAGGAAAAACACCCCAGCGTGTCACAGTCACACTCTTTCTCTGGTGCAAATGTACTTAAACACGGGTCCAACCAGCAAAAGGGGAGACAAACCATCAATCACGCCTTTCGCAATCCAAATTAATCTACTCGGGGACACTGACACACACATCAAGTAAGTGACCTATGCTGTCAGCATCCACTTAACCTACAAACACTTAGTTAGTGCAATGAACTCAGTTTCATTACACACAGGTGTACGGTCATCCAAAAACATTAGCAAGCATGAATGCAACACAAGCTCGAAAGTCCTGCGTGCCACCCAGTTTGTGGTCTTTCAAACACACTGTGGATTGCTATATGATGAATAGATCCAGCTTTTTTACACCCAACCAATTTAGGACTTCAAGACAAGGTGATGCAGGGTGAGCCATGGGGCAGGAGAAAGGGGTGGACGGCATGTCTTAGGAATAGTTACTTAGAGGATAAATTTATGCATTAAAAGTGCCCAGGTGGCACAACATTTTGGGAGTCAACAGCTGCGGGTTGTCAGCATGCAGAAAGCTTCTCTTCAGCCTCATATCACTGACAGCAGCTGTTCGGATGCAGCGGCGGCTGCACGGCTTATACTGTGACTTACACCGCCAACGTCGACGGCCTCCTGTCAACCGTCACAAACTCCTGCCTGCCTGACATTTTTTCACCACAAAGGTAAGCAACCAGAACAACTGTCCTGTTTCACCTATGTTCCCATTGATTTGCTTTAACACAAGCTAAGAGACTAAAGGACCCTGTTAGCACTGTTTTTAAGGCACAGTTGGGGTAACCATGGCAACGGTGAGAGCTTGCGTGAAAAAAGGCTGGTTTAAAGGGGTCTGGCAGGGATGTTTAGACTCCCCACCCGCACAAATAACAGCCCCAGGGAAACATTGCAGCATATGGGGCCTTACACAACACACATCCTTTCTGCTCCCATGCTGTATTTACACACGGCTTTTAGAAGGTAACAAAAAGACACAGTTCAAAGTAAAATAATGCACAAAATAATATTTCCAAGTGTTTTATTTATTAGCGTGAGCAAAATAAATAAGAAATTCAAATGGTGAATCAGAGGCCAGTGACTGTTGCAAATATTCAACTGCTGTAAAATTGACTATAACAAGTTGTCTTTTTCATATCATATTTCTTAATCTTTATGTAGCAATGCATATCTGGTATTAAACCATCAAAACAACATGACAAAATCACAAGATCTATGTGTGCAGATGCTCTGGGCTAATGTTCTGGGGACGTTCAGATATTTCACTCCATTCAGAAAAGACCTCTCGATGTTTGCCCAGAGTTATGAAAAATAAAAACCCTTCAAATTAGTATTCATTTGAAGTAAAGACTGGAAGCGAAGCTATTTAAAGAGGCTTATTTCCAGCTCCCTGCCTACCTGCTGTCTGCCCACACTTCACTGCATGAAATAACCACATGCGACATATGTTTTAATCAGACTCTGTCATGACAGAGGACCTTCAGGAAGGATGTGAAAATTGGTTAAGACATATTTTAAAAAATCAATTTAAACAAACAGATACTTGTGTTTATACTGTATTCTCTATACAAGTGCATTTATAAAAAATACTAACATGCAATTAAAAGCGAAGCAATCAATTTTATTTACAGTTATCTCTTTAAATGCAGCCCTCCACAATTTCTCAGATCCAATATTTCACCCCTCGCTGCTTTGCTCTTTAACTCGCTTGCATCTGGCTGTCCTTACACAGAAAGCTGCCGAATGCAAGAATAGTAAAGAGGAGAAATGAGAGTGAAATCAGACTGACATCAACAGCCGCTCTTGCAGGGGGACACTTACATCCTGAAGGAGGCCCGGTAGCCCACTAAAACCAGTCACATCCCATAAACACACACACACTCACTCTCAACATGACTGGCTACAAGCCCAAGGCACAGATGAAGGGGAGAGAGAGTGGACGAGAGAGTGAAAGATACACTGAGAAATCTGAGTTACATTCTGAGAAAGATGCGCCATGAGAAAGATAAGAAAAAATAAGTTGAAGTACTTGTTTATGTAACAGTGTGTCCCCTTCTGCCTTCAAAGTGCACATTAAAGCACCGTTCAAACAAATACAGTGATTTTTACCACTGGAGGTCACTGGTTGGTGTTCCTACTGCCAGCTGTTCTATTGCTACTGGTGAAATGCACCACTGGATGCAGCTTTTGAAAATTCAATCGCAAATGGGACGTCCTACTAAATTCCTCACACTCAACTGCTTGGCCTTCACTGCAATTTCTCAGAGAAGATATCACATGAATTCCGCTGTCTTTACTCTGATTGGCAGTAACATGACTGGTCATTTGCCTTACCAATAATCATCAACACTTGCAGTTAAAATTTCCAGTTTCTTTGTCTATGCATAAAAATCCTTAAGACGTTCACATCTTGATCATTCTTTGTGACTGATTTACTAAAAACTGCAAGCTGTCAGTGAATGCGACTGGGTAATTTGATTCTGATTTAGTCTGATCGATTCTTGATTGAGTTTCCCGTGCTAGCGTGCAGTGCAGTCCCGGCCATGCGCCGCTATGTTTAATAGCATCTCGGAAGCTGGCGTGCTTCCCCTAACTCTCAGTCTCAACACACACTGACAACCCATGAGAAACAACTCGCTTGCTTTTCAGTTGAAGGAATGTCTTGTTTCTGTCAACGAGCCTGTGGCTTCCTGTAACCACGTCCTAAAACGGTTCTGTGCGGAGTCCGGCATGGTCAGATTTATGTCTGGATGTTAAACCCATGTGTCCGCAGGGGTCGAGGGGGTCATCGAGAGAGACTGATGGCCTGGGACAATGTAAGAGAGGTGTGTGTGATTGATGCTTGGGGTCTTTAACGTAACGGCCTGCCACAACTCTTCAGGCAATAGGATGTCAAAGAACAGAAACACACACACGAAGGCACCCGAACGAATGAGTGCACACACACAAATAATACAGCCGCCACACTTGCCCACATTCAATGACAGATATAACACTCAAGCCTTGAGGGAATCGCATGAAATGCATACGAGATGACAAAACGATGGAGGGATATAGATAAAAATGCACATTTTTATTAAAAGAATGTTCAATGTTCAAAACAAGTCAAGCTTTATCAACAGCATCTGTGACATGATGTAGACTGCCAGAATACGCAAGAAAATATGTCTGTGAACAAACAAAAGATGCGACAATAATACACTTGCAAAAAAAGTCATTATGCCACAGGGTTTAAAAGCTTTGTTTTTGGTAAAAGAACTTAATATATTTATAAACTTATTTATATTTACTTTTTTATAACTTACAATATAATTATTCTGTATAAAAATCTGCTGTAAAATTTTACTGTAAAGCATTTAAATGAATGGATAAATATAGTTGTTATAGATGCACTTAGTTTTCTGCATGTAAACAGTCACTTTATTATTTTATTTTAAAATGTTTCACACTTCAAGCTGAAGTCACAGTTGTGAAAAGCAACTCAAGACTATTTACTTTTGTACACAAGTTTAATATGTAATTCTATCACTCAGTCTCATGTTAACACACAATATCTCATTTTGTTGTTATACTTTCAAACATGTGTGTAACCGAAAATGTAATTTATTCCAGTGCAACATCTTGCTTCAGGCTTCCATTGTAACAATGACAATCATGCTATTTGTTGGTTTTGAACTAGCGGATGCATCAAAATTATCTTCTGTAGCAATCAATGGCATGCACAGATGCATTTGATGGAGATTAACTTGTCTCTGTTCTAGTCACTACTCAACCCATTAAAAAACACAAAACAAGACGATG
>JAZGTJ010002347.1:0-35966 GCA_036877575.1 Botia almorhae | reverse complement strand
AATATGACAATGAATATTGTATTTTATCCTACTTATTACTAAATGTATTATTTATTAAAAAATAAAATATTTGCCCACTTAAAATGGTATCAATGTCACTACAGTAATTTGTGAAAGATAAAAGCAATTGTCACAAACAAGTGATGCATAAGGTATTTTTGACATTACAGCAACTGTGTCCTGGTGATTTTTAGTAAAAATAATTTCTCATCACGTTCACACAGAGTAACCACAGATGTAGTTCATTACGTTAAAGCTTTAATAAATTTCCTTTAATTAGCTGAAAATGAACTAAAATCACTTAATTGTCTGTGTGATTATGTCAAATCCATAAGTAGAAGATCTGCAACTAAATTGTGTGTGTTGGTGTTGAGCATGGTGGTGTTTGTAGTTTGTTTTTACAGCAGTTGCTTAGAATTGAAACTTTCTTGCAAACTTAACTTGCAAATATATTTTTCAGGAGATTGCGATAGAGAGGCATGCCCAGGTCTGAACATATTTAAAATCATGCCTATTTATAGGCAGGTCAAGGTAATTTGACATAGTGTTGCATTAACCTTTAAAGGGTACCTGTAAAAGACGTCACCAGTTTGTTGTTATCAGGAAGCCCATCTGTCTGTCCTTGTAGTCACGTTAAGAGTGAGGGAAAAGAGAAGATATTAGTGCTAGAAAGCAGTTAGTATAAAGAAATAAAAGAAAAAAGTATGAGTTCTAAGAAGTTTAAGAATGCTACATTTCAGCGGATTACACACACTTTAGTGCGAGTTGCTTCCACTGAGGACACTCCGCTCCCATCTGACACTTTTTAACCCTGATGAAAGCTGAACTCATGGGGTTTGCAGCTCGATTTGGTGGGGGAGCAGTGTGGGGGTGGAGGGGGTGTCTCTGCCTTTTCTCGTGCTCTCCACTAAATCAAATGAGCTCATTTCTTCTGGGCTAGGTGATGAGCTCATGATGACGACCTGATAACTGTCAGCCAGGTGGGTGCTGTGCTAGATCAGCCTCATCTTTCAGCCGCATTTGATTGCTGATTAAGGTGATTTGTTGTGCTGTTAAGAAACAGCCTCGAGTAGCCAGATGATAGGCAGCACATTAGAAGAGCTAAAGTGGATTTTTATCAGATTCCTATTACATATCAGATTCTTGTTGTGGGCCTTAATGAGCCTGGATATAGAGCGAAGAGAAGTAAAAGAAGTGGAAGAGACACTTGCAGGCTATCTCTCTCATTCTACAGCATTATCATGGAGGAAACCTGCCTTACCCTCTAAATCATGTAGGGATACATCTAGTTTGATGGACAGGCTTATGCAGCAGCATGTCAGGCTGGGGCGTCTATGTTGACTTTGCAGGCATACCAGGCTGAACTTGACACCCTCCGTGATCCAACAGATAACCTGTGCCATCAGCCCTTCTATGGCTGCTTTGGTGGCAACGCAGAAGCAACTGTGGCTCAACTTATCGGGTATCAAGGACAGGAATAAAACATTTTTGGATGCCCCAATTTCTCCTCAAGATCTGTTTGGTGACATTGTTAGCTCTGTCATAGACAGATACAGTGAGGCTAAGAGGCAGCACCCCCAGGAAGGGGGTGGCATCCAATTTTATATCTACATCATTTGAATCGGTCTCTGAGGAAATACAGATTTAAGATACTGATGTTCAAACAGATTGTGTCCCAAATTCAGCCCAAGGACTAGTTAGTCATGATAGATTTAAAGGACACACATTTTCACATCGAGATATTGCCAGAACACAGGAAGTTTCTCAGGTTTACTTTTGGGGAAAAGCTTCCTAATATCAAGTGCTTTCTTTTGGCCTTTCCCTATTGCACACACCTTCACAAAGTGTGTGGATGTGCCTTTGGCTCCCTTGAGACTCCAGGGCATCTGCATTCTAAAGTCTATATAGACAACTGGCTAGTCATCATCAGCTCGCAAGGTAGCTGCATGGCATCAAGATGTCATGTTAGCTCATATGAGTTGATTAGGGCTGAGACCCAACACCAAGACAAGCATGCTTTTTCCCATACAGAAAACTACTTTTCTAGGGGTAATTTGGGACTCCACTACGATGCAGGCACAATTGCAATCAATTCATATGCAGTCAATTCTTGCATATAGGCCAGCATCTAACAGTCCTCCAGATTTAGAGGCTATTAAGCCTCATGGCAGCAGGGGCCGACGTGATTCCTTTGGGTCTATTGCATATGAGACCACATAAGTTTTGGCTAAAGACATTTTTTTCCCCAAAAACAACCCACTCAGGATGGAAAGGTTTTACACAGCAAGGGATTCATACCCTTTGTGGATCAGAAGCCATCAAAGGATTCTTATGACAGACATCTCTCTCACAGGCTGGGGTTCGGTTCTTGATTGCCACCCAGTCCGTGGTCTATGGGAGGGTCCTCATCTCTCCTGCCACATAAATTGCCTGGAAATGGGGAAAGCACTTCTGGCATTGAAGCACTTTCTTCCACACCACAATGGCCGTACAGACAACTCTTGGTAGTGCAGTTCTGTCTGACGCGAGTCTGGTTTTCAGACCTAATATCTCTCCTGGACGGAATGTCTTGGGAGCTTCTGAGGAAGGGCATTCCCCATAGCATAGGACCATGATGCAGCATCTCGTATGTAATCTCTAGAGCAGATTACATACGTAACCTGAGACATTTCTTTTTATACATTTCCTAGAAATGCATAAGACATGTGAATATATGCTTCAAGCAAAGCATCTTCCCCAGGAGCATCCGAGGTTAGTTAGAAAATCCATAACACAATGGGATACTGAGACAATTTGCTGCCTCATATACATTCATCTATATGATATCTGCAAATTGTAACTGAATTTTATGAAATTCAAAAAGTGATTTCTAAGCCATAATTTGATTGGCTTACAAGGGACACGTGATTCCAGTTGACCGTTACCCTTTCTCCAGTCTGATTGTGTTGTTTTTCCAAAATGTACTTGCTTTAGATTTACTAATTAATTAATTAACAATTGTTTTATTAAACATGCTTAGTACTTGCAATAATGACCTTTAGTCATAAGAGTTGTAGTCGACGCCGATGTCATTGTAGATGATTTATGATATCTAAATCCAGTACACAGTTGGAACATAACTCTTCCATTGCAGACACTAGCTAAATCAATTTCTCTCTTTAATTCTTTTCTATAGTGATTTTGAAAAGACTATATTTACATAAAACTTGCATTTTACATTTACATTTAAGCATTTGGCAGACGCTTTTATTCTAAAGTGACATTGTTTCTAAGTAGGTGCAATCCCTGGGATCTAACCCATGACCATGCTCTAACCACTGAGCTACAGGAAAGCTAATCTTATACGAGAATGTGCACCATGAAGTGAACTTCCCTCTCTGGTCTACTTGATTCATTCAAAATGCTCTAAAGCTTCTGCAAATAAAATTTAATGCAGAAGAAGAAAAAGATTTACCACCCCTGGCTAATCAGTAAACATAAGTAGTGCTTCAGTCGCCGGCTTATTCAGCACACAACTTCAAAACAATGAATCATTAAGTGGTTGCTAACAATACTGTACACCTGCACCCCCTATAATTATTCTTAAGCTTGTCAGTAAAAGCAGACTAAATAGAATGGGAGGCAATCTTCAGAGCATGGTGTGTTCTGCATTCTAGCCACAGCTGGTACTGTCCGTCATTCAGTGTGTCTCCATAAGCCTTCTAACTAATCTAAAGCCTTCTAATCACTTGGGGGGTGAGCAACGGCATAACGCATTGACTCCACCAACGCATTAAATGCGCTTGCAGGGACACGCATCACCTTTTCACTGTTGCCCTCATATAAGGCCTAGTCAAGCAAGTCAAGCAAAATATGGTATAGTTTAACTTCATAATTACCACATCTATTGTAACCCATGCTTGAAATGTGACCTCTGCATTTAACCCATACAGGCGATTAGTGAATATAAATATATAAACTTGCATCAGCTTCAACAAAGGTTAAAATATTGCTAACTCACAGCAAATTTGTGCCAGGTTGGAAGGTACTGACACCGAGTACTTACACACACTAGGGCCGAGGTGGAGCAGACGGCTTCGGCGACCGAGGTGGAGATCCGGAGGGACGCAGCGGAGCCAGAGCGATAGAGGACTGAAGAAGGTCCTGAGGGAAGGAGGAGCCCAACGGAGACGGGTGACGATGGAGACAAGGGAGCTGGAAGCCGTAGAGGAGCCAAAGGGTCATAGGACCTCTGGCTTCAGCAAGGATGTAGCTGGTGGTTGACAGTCTGGCGGTGAGCCCACAACACTGCTGGTGAGCTGAGGGTGAGCAGAGGGACTGACAGGCTCCAGCGACATATGAGATGAGACAGGGAAAGACGTAAGAGGAGGTGGAAGAGGGAGGTTGGGTGGCATTATTATATCATCTGAACTTATAGGCATAACAGTCTCTATACTCGGAACCAGTCTGTACTCACCCCCAGTGGTGGTGTCGTGGGCAGGGTCCTCCAAGCTACTCTCGTGCTCCACAGGCAAGTCCACCACCATTTCAGCTGCCGTCAGCTCGTACACCTGGTAGGACTTCTCGAGGTCTGGCTCCGGGGCGATCCATCCCTCGGTTGCGTCGGGCTCTGGCTGCAAGTCCGTGGTGGGCTCTGGCTTTGCAATTCTCGTGGGGTGATGACTGGTTGAGTTCTGGGTTGGGAGCTGCCAAGTCTGATGACCCGGGACCGGAATCCACCTCATCTATGACGAGGTTTGAATCCACCAACCGCAGAGCGAGGTTAATATAACCCTTGAAGGTCCACCGTAAGTCAGCGCGTGGCATGACAAATTGGTGCAATGGATCCAGCCCAAACCACAATTTGTCCATCAGGGTGAGATCATCCAATGTAGAGATATAAGCAAAATCCAGGAACTCCTGTATGTACATTTCCATGTTCCTGCCATTCTGTAAAGGCCAGGGGTATATGGTGACAAGAACAAAGAACAAAGAAAAACCCAGGGAAAAAACTGAACAAAAAGAAACGCTGCTGTGCTGTCGTTGAATGCGGTCAGTTATTCTGTTGTGATGCGGTAGTGTTTGCGGGATAAAAATGAGCAAGATGTAGAAACTAAATCACGAAAAGGTATTTAATAAACAAGACAAACAAACACTAACCATATAAGTGATGGGGGTAACAACAAATGCAAACAGCAGCGTGACATAAAGATAATCTAAATACAAGAAACAAGAGCAATCTAAAGTAATCCAAGATTCAGGGAACATACAACAATAACCGACAACTGAACACAGAACCAAGGAACTTAAATAGTATAGCAAATCAACAGTAATGCAAACAGGAAACGCGTGAAAACAATGACAATCAGACACAAACTGAAAACTAAATAAGAGTCACAACGTAACCCGTAACAACTGACTTCCAGTCTGTTATTTACAAGAAGTTATGGCAAGACTCACAGAGCACAACAAATTATTTTGTAAAAAATTAATAATTTAAAAAAATTAAAAATTAAATGTTATTTTCTTTTTAATTTCTTTTTATAATAATTTTGTTCCACTAAAATAAAATGATAAACAAAATAATCGTTGTATGTGTTTGGAACTACTTTTTACTGAACTATTTCTTAATCATCAATAGGTATTTTTAATCTTGTGCAATTTTGCTTCTCAGAATATCTTGTTTTAAGGGAAAGAGCTGAGAATGTGTTCTAGAACACAAACTCAACTGGGGCTTCTGGCAACAGTCTGTGACTAGGACTTGCAGTAGGGGCTGGCTCAATTCGTGGCATCTTTCGTGGCACTCTGGCAGCCAGAGCTGTCAGACCTGTTCTCTGAAGCAGGTGACGCTATTAGTGTCAGCAGTCATTGACTTTTTGAGGCAGAAGCTGCTGTTTGTACCGACTGTCAGTGAGATTGCTGCTGCTGTAAGTGGGTGACCAATTACATAGGTTGAGGTAATGTTAGGTAATATACATATATATAAAAAATATATATAGGCTGTACATAAATAGTTGTTTGTTTTCAGCACGTTCAGCAGCCCCAGTAGTGCCACATTATGATCGCGGTAGTGGCAGCACACAATGGCAGCCTCGGAATGACTTTCTGAGGCAGTGCATCTGTCTCTGTGTGCTTTGAACCATTTACAAGTTATATAATTCAAGGTAATGTTTGTACAGTTGTGTAGCGCAGGTTTTTTTTGTTGAATATAATATAACCTACTTTCACATAGATATTATTGGGTTGATATCTACAATATTTGGCCACATTAAGGTTACATGTTAATTAGTACATGAATAAGGTATCCTAATGTACATAGCAATATTTCACCACATTTTTTATTTTGTTTAACGGACACAAAAACAGTAGTTCTTTGTTAATTTATATTGCGTAACTAATGAGAACATTGACAGCTTTTTTACATTTTAGAACTATATTTGTCAGGACTCCAGTCTGATCATCCGTTTTAATTGTTTAATATAGTGTGTCAAAGCACACGGTCTGTTTGACAGTTCACCACATGCTCTGTTGTCCATGTTTGCCCCGCCCCTCTTGTTCCATCCCAGCTGTCTTTCATCTCTGTCATCTCCCCACACCTGTTCATTACTAATCACTTACCTTTATAGTCCCCTTGTGTTTTCCAGTCTTTGTCAGAACGTTGTTTTCCAAGTTTGTTACCTGACCCGAGTAGTTGGTTTCCGAGTTGTTCCGTTCTGTTCTGCCCAGTCCAGTCCTGTCTGTTTTGGTTTCAGGACGTTTTTGTCTTGTTTTTTGTTGTTGTTTGCATTTTCTCCTCCAAGCCATTTTGAGTATCGTCCATCCCCTTCATTCCGGACTCCGGCGCAGCCCATCCATCTGCCTGCTCTCCACCCAATCCCCGCATCTCCACCCAGCCATTCCCGTTGGCTAAAACTCCTGCCCTGCCCGTCATCCCCCCGAGGTCCCGCTGCCTTTATCACACTACCCGTCTGCGTTGGAGCTGAAACCCCCTTCTTTGTGAACTGTGCTTTTTGTTTTGATTGAAGCATCATTTTTTCTGTGCCTACATTTTGTGAATAAAACTCACTTGCTATTGGATCCCCTCTCTCTCTGTGAATTCTTCACAGTATGCTCTGACCAAGAAATGGATCCAGCGAGTGCTGATGCTTTTCGTTCAGCTCTGGCGCAACAGGGAAGGCTGCTGGGCCAACACACTACTCAATTCAACGCCAATTCGCTGGAGATAGACGGCATATCAGCTGGCTTGGCGGATCTTTAACTTACTGTCCGTGAACTGCAGCAGGACGTCGCGGCAGGCCGTTTGGTCGACTTCTCCACTCCTTCCTGAACTCGTGCCGGGCTTTCCTTTCCCAATATTCTCTGGTCTTCACGCTGCAACCCTGGCGATTCGATTCGGAGCAGAGAAAGATCGCTTTTGTCATCACCCTGCTCGTTGGAAGGGCTTGTGAGTGGGGGACAGCAGTCTGAGACATGAGAGCACCCTGCGTCAACAGCTTCGAGGACTTTAGGCATGACTAAGCTGTTCGACTGATCGGTCTGGAGTGACGAGGCAGCGTCCCGGCTGACGGGGTTGTCGCAAGAGGGCTGCTCCATCACAGATTTTGCTGTGAAGTTCCAGACCCTTGCGGCCTCTTGTGGCTGGAACAACAGGGCCCTTCATTCCCATTTTTTGGCTGGGTTGGAGGAGGATATCCAGGATGAGAGCACTGATGGGCTGTGCGGCGAAAGTCTCTCCTCAATTTTTTTGTGTTTGTTTGAGTCCTGTGTTTTGTTTCAGGGGTGTCTACTCTGGCTAAGGCATTGATGGACTCCGGGGCGGAGGGTAGCTTCATGGACGATCAGTTCGCTGCCCACTTAGGTCTCACCCCAGTTCTCCTGTCTGAGCTCCTCCCCATTGTATCCTTAGCAGGTCATCATATGGTCACCATCACACACACCACACCCTCTGTATGCCTTGTTGTCTCAGGCAATCATCATGAGGAGATTGTGTTTTTCTTAACCGTGTCACCCGGTACTTCCATAATTTTGGGGTATTCATGGTTGCAGCGAGACAATCCTCACGTTGATTGGTCGAGAGCCCGGAGCCCGTCTGCTCGTGGCCACCACCCAGCCCGCCAGCCCTCGAGGGAACCGTCAGCGCCGCAGACGCCCACGCAGACCACGACCCCAGCCGGCGCTGCTGGCTTCGGACAGCGGGAGAGAAGGTGAGTCTCCCTCTCATAATACTAACCCCTTCCTTGATGTTTATCAACAGGCCACGGAGGGAGGCTCCTTTGCTAAGGAGCAGAAGGAGGACGACCGCCTCAAGCACTGCTGGGCCCAGGTGCGGGTCATCGACAGGAAGGACGTCCTCCCCCAGCCCCATCCTCTCCCGCACTTCATCATCCGAAAGGGCCTGTTGTACTGCGTCGCCCAGCGGAGGGGGGAGGAAAAAGAGCTACTCGTCGCGCCGTGGATGAAGACGGAGGTAATATTGGAGTTGGCTCACTCACACCCCATGGCAGGTCAYCTGGGAGCGGCCAACACCGTGCAGCGGATTCGCGACCGCTTCCACTGGCCGGGCCTGGAGGCTGACGCCAAGGGATTCTGCCAGGCCTGCCCGACCTGCCAAATCAGGGCGCCCAGAATGTCTCCGCCCAGTCCGCTCATCCCCCTCCCCATCATCGAGGTACCCTTCGAGCGTATTGGGATGGACCTCATAGGGCTGTTGCCAAAGTCTGCCCGAGGACATGAACACATCCTGGTCATGGTCGACTACGCCACCTGCTACCCGGGAGCAGTCCCCCTGCGGAAGGCCACGGCGAAAGCCATCGCTCAGGAGCTGTTTCTGCTGGCCAGCCGAGTCGGCCTGCCCTCAGAAATCCTGACCGACCAGGGTTTTTCTGGCCCGTTTGCACAGAGAGCAGTGAGTGACCGTAACCGCAAGGGACGAGCGCAGCGGACACCCGCTCTAAAGAAACCGGAGCGCAGTGGACACAAACTGGCACCCTCACCGGCCACACCGGCGCGCACGCACCGGCCTCGCCAGCCTCACCGGCCTCGCCAGCCTCACCAGCCTCGCCAGCCACACCAGCCACACCAGCCACACCGGCTGCCACGCACCACATCTCACGTTTGTCACAGTAAATAAACAGGCCCTCCGGGGATCTTGTTCACAGCTTACCGTGTTGTGTGATTCTTCACCCGTGACAATATCCATTCAGCCAAGTGGTTGAGCTCACGCCAGGCCCGCTGGATCCCGCTGCTCTCCACCCGGTCCCCGCATCTCCACCCAGCCATTCCCACTGGCCGCAACTCCTGCCTTGCCCATCATCCTCCCGAGGTCACACTACCCCGTCACACTATTACCACAAGTCAGGTGGTCCTGCTGGAATTGACTGTGCCCTGGGAAGATCAGATGGAAGAGGCATCTGAGAGAAAGATAACCAAGCATGAAGAACTCTTAGTTGAGTCACTAAGCAGGGGAAGAAGTCCTGCTGTTATCTCATTGAAGACAGCTACAGAGAATTCGCTGGCCGGTCGCTCTACAGGGCATTTAAACTACAGGGGATCAGGGGACTGCACAGAAATAAAGCCATCAAGCACATCACTGCTGCAGAGAAGGCATCAAGATGGCTGTGGATTAAGAAGGTGATCCATGGATCACAAAGACTACCTAGAAACAAACAGGAGTGTATGATGCTGAAATAACCAAAACACCCGACGACCCCAAATTACATCACTGATGACATGTCTAGGTTGCACCTGGAGGTGTATGTTAGGTTCAATTTAAATCTGCTCCATTTTCTGTATATTTTAATCTATTACAGATATTATTTATCAACATGGCACCCCCCGAGGCAGACGTGTTTGCTCGCTACGCTCGTGAATGCCGTCTTTTCTTTCTTTTTCATTTGTGTTATTTATGCTACATTTCACAAATGTCAAACAAACATACGACAGACAGACATTACTGGACATCGCCAATTCAGCCAGCCAGTTCGAATTTACAAGTTTTATACTTCTGGGGTTACAACTCAACACCCACTCGCACAGCCACCGCCACAACACCCAGGAAGGCCCTGAAGCACCAACATCAAGTAAGGTGGCTGACCCGCAGTACATACTACTTTGGACTCTCAGACCATTTCTTTGTTCCTGTGTCCGGATTACAGACAAAGACTCAAACAAACAAATCCTGTTACCAAACAGGTTAAGCTCTGGACCCCACAAACTAAGAACATCTTACACGACTGTTTTGCCCTGACGGACTGGGGTGTGTTTAAAGCAGCAGCAACTCGAGGGGACTCTTCTGTCAGCATAAAGGATTATGTTGGGTATGTGACTGAGTACATCAGCACTTGTGTTGAAAACATCATACCCACCATACAGATCAAGAAGTTCCCCAATCAGAAGCCCTGGATAAACAGACAGGTACGGCACATGCTGCATGCTTGATCTTTTGCATTTAAATCAGGCAATGAGACAGAGTACAAAGCTGCAAAGTACCAACTGAGGTATTACACTGTAATGGAAAGCCATTACAGTGGCCAATAAACAGTATAGAGAGAAGCTGGACAGTTTTTACTCTACTGCTGATGCTGGGCAGATGTGGCAAGGGATGCAGCACATCACAGACTACAGGACCATCACGAACACTACTAGTCCCTCAGACAGCTTACCGGATGACCTCAATATCTTCTATTCCTGCTTTGAGACCCACACACACACTGGGTTCACCCAACCCCCCCACTGCACTGTATCATCAGCTGCAGTACACAAAACACTAAGGAGCATCAAACCAAGACAGCCGAACCAAAAAAAAACACTCCTGGGAGGGCCCTCAGAGCTTGTGCTACAGAGCTAGTTAAGGTAAGTAGTTGAGAGAGTGGTGCTGGCCCACATTCAGAGCAGCATACCGGACACATTGGACCCCCTGCAGTACACATACCGGCCCAACAGGTCTACCTCAGACGGCATTGCCATTGCCCTCCATATTTCCCTTTCTCATCTGGAAGATAAGGACACCTATCAATCATTCAATAATGCATCGCGTATGTAAAAGATAGAAAGCGCGTTCTGCATTAAAACAACACGCTGTGTGATCTGTCTGTTAGTGCCTCACACGCAGAATCTGGCAGGAAATTCACACACAGAGTTTTGTGAGGAAAAAATCAGATTGAAGAACTTCAGAAGAAGCGAAACGGGTAAGTTTAGTGTCTGTGTGTGTATTCTGTAAAGTTTCTATAAGAACCAGCATCATTTTATCCACAATAATAATAACTGTTGACAGCTTTGTAATTGTACCGGTAAATGAGCACGTCTGTGATGTGCAATCTTCACTGCTTAAACGGTGACTAATGTAAGATAAAATACATTAAGTATTTTACACTGTGGCTCTGGGTGTCCAAATTATGTTGATTATTCGTGAATTTAACATAGTGGTATGATTTAAATCGATTACAAGTGTCACGTTAGCTAACATAGCATGCAGTAATCTCTGGTTGTGTAATGTTATGAGCTCAGGGTATGGCATTTTAACTGATCGTTTTACTCTTTCAGTCAACACTATGTTGCTGTACAAACTGAGAGACGAATATAAAAATCAACTGGGCAAGCTCCATTTCACATTTGTTAACAGTGGTGATTCTGCCCTTCAGTTTAGAGACTTAGGTGAACAAATGCAGTTGTGAGGTGAGTTGACTAGCTAACCACAAGGTTTAACACATACACACACACACACACTCTGTAAAAGTTTGTCCAATCATTGTATTCGTAGCATCATTCCCAGCACTGTGTTTGTGTGTTTTAGAGGGGAGGCGTTTCATTAAATTGTAATTAATCTGAAATTTCTTTCTAGTGACTGAGATTGTTGCTGGCACTGATGGACAGTTTTGCAAGAGATGGCAGCTTGACAGCCTAGACAACATTATTTTCATTATTGAGATATAATGTAGATGTAATGTAGTTCATCTAACTATATCTTACATTATTACAAATTAGCTAGGTAATTTAAAAAATTAATAGGGAGCTGGAGAATTAAATACTATGGGTTTTGTGAGTTAGTGAGTTTATTTTCTCCTTTTAACCTGACATTTACCTAATTCACTCAAACATGTTAGGTTATAATGTTAGCCTGACACCAAAAATACATTATCTATCATCATAATCATAGATAACATTTATCATTTTGTATTACTTTTACATAATATGTTAGTGAACTCTATGCTAATATCAGCCTTTTTTGTTTCCATGTTTCAACCATGGGTTCACAGGGACAACCCGAGACAGACAGGCCCATCTCTGTTCAGTCAGATGATCAGCCTTGTTCCACATAATGATTATCAACCAGAAGGTGATGGGAATCTGCGATGATCATTGCCAGTACCTTTGCATAGCATGAGCAATAAGACATTGGCAGACCCTACTCTCAGTTCAGAAACATCACCACATATCAAAAATAAATGGATGCTGTAAGCACTACTTGACACAAACAATATAAGATGGACTTCTTGGAATACTTTTTGAATGATTAAAATGTTTGTTTAACTGCATGGTTAACTGCTTTCTGTGTTGCTTGTGCTTGTTTAAAATAATTAAAATCATATTCACAATCACAAGGCATGTTGTTTTACTATTGTATTCCAGAATGTCATGAATGAGCCGACGTGTCCCAGTCAATCAGTGGTGAATCAGGCTTGCAGCAAGGGGACATAATGTCTCCATTCCCTCCTTCAGGGAATGAGGAGTTACATACATAACCAAGACGTTCCCTTTCAGTCAGTCACATTCGACGTTACGTCAACGAACTGATGTATAGGGTCCCTGTGGAAAACGCTGCAAGCCGACCCACATTACGGGCATGGCGATTGTTCCTGTCCCCCCAGAAGATTGGCACCTCAGTGCACAGGTCTCCTTACTCTTTCGGTATAGCCTCTAAAAACACAGGGGAAAACACCTGTTCCAGGGAAAGGGCACTGCGGAGGCCACACCCTGCCAAAAGGAGGTAATGTGTGGAAATGAGTTGTAGACTGACAAGGCAGTACTACCCATAGGAAATGTCTCAGTGCAGGTCCTACCTACTTGGACGGCTCACTGTCCACAGAGACTGGCAACAGTACAGTGCCAAGGGAAAGACACGAGTTCAGCTGTAGGGAAAACATATCGTGGAGAATGCACACGTAGGATTACCAAGGGGAAACCACTACACATGGGGCACCTAGCCCAGCACAAGGGCTGACTGTGGCATACACATGAGTACTGGGCCTGGCATGAGGCTCCTCCGCCAAGCCTGCCCGCCAACGAGTGCTGGAGGAATCACAACATAGGGTTCACCACTGGGAAACCGCTGCGAAGGAATACAACTGCCTATGTCCCCCTATCCCGGGGGAAGGCAATGCAAGCAAAGACACCAAGACTGTCCTCCCACCCACTAGCCAGTGGGCCCCAACACATGGGAGGACACAGGCTCCACCCTGAGATTGTAGAACCTCGCAAAGGTGTTGGGTGTCACCCAGCCCGCAGCTCTGCAAATCTCTGCAAATGTCTGCTAGAGACGGTGCCATGCGGCAATGCCCAGGAGGAAGCAACACTCCTAGTCGAGTGAGCTGGCCCACAGAAAGGCAATGTCTGACCAAGGGTGGAAGGTTTTTGGTGGCAGGTGTGACAACAACACTTCCGGTAAAAAGGTACTGGGCAAGACGGGGGTTTCCGTGCAGCCCCAGGAACCAATTCTCCAGCCGTGACACTCTGGACTGGGTGGAGGGCCCCACTCCAGTCCAGTGGCCGCAGCTTCCCCGGTAAGCATGGCTGTCAACTCCGAGTCCAGAGGAATTACCCAGCCCGAGAGAGGAAGTTCTTCCTGATCCTCAAAGAAAAGCAGCCCACTCTCCGATGCAGTGATTAACATCCAGTCCTCATCTGGAGCGCCGAAGGTGATAACGGGTAATCGGTCTCTCATGGAGAGAGAGAGCTGTGACTGCAGCTTTGAGATGGGCATGCTCATGCAATGAGAGCACAACCCAACCATTAACACCACAACTGCATGCTTTTCGCCCAGGCATGTGATGCAGTAAGCATGGTCAACAGACAAGGTCAGGAAGTGAATACATCCAGGAACATACAGATGGAAAGGCGTCTTTAAAAAGACGCACGTCATCCATAAGAGCTCATTCTTTCCTCTCGGCCAATGCTCATTGGCATGTTTTTTCTGATCAAAGGTGATAGGGCTCTCAAGCGAGACCTCATTCGTCAGTTCGTTTACGTAACGTCGAACAGGATTGACTGAAAGGGAACAACAGTAATTATAATATTGCATTCTTTAGGTTTTTTTTCTTTTATTATTTTTATTGTTATTAATAAATGTAAAAGTGAGACCTAAATGTAAAAGGAAATAACCCAATATATACATAATATTCAACCCAGCAAGACAGTAAGTTTCCCCACTGGCTGGGTGACATGAACAACCCAGAAATCTGGGTTAAATAGTGAAACCTAGCACTTGGGTCAAACTAACACAGCGCATGTTCTGTCCAATAGTGACCCAGCAGTTAAATCACCAGGATTCCATTGCCCTCTCTGCAGACAATTTACCAGTGCAGAACCCACAGGAGAGCTGCCTCCATCCTTAAGGACACCACCCACCCACAACATGGACTGTTCACACTCCTACCCTCAGGACGGAGGTACAGGAGTGTGAAATGCAGGACCAGAAGATTAGGCACTCTTTCTTTACCTCAGCCATAAGACTACTGCTGGACTGTTTCCCACACTTGTAATATAACTGCTGCTGTTTTCATTTTGCACATGACTTCAAGTCAAACTGCTGCTACTTATCTTTTCAATGTGCACATGTGTAAGGGTTAGGGTTTTATTTATTATGTGTGTATTTTGTGTATGTGTATTTTATTTTATTTTTTAATTTATATTTTTTCTACTTTAGTTTTATAATAATTGACCTGGCATTCACTGTGACAGCAAAGTTTCCTCACTGTGCATATGACAATAAACACTTTTGAATTTAATCTTTTAATTGCATGTCTATTGTAAATGATTTGCTTTACACCAAACTATTCTGAATAGGACAACTACACAAGAATTTGCAAGTCTGGTTTAATCAGTGGTCTGGATTGCGTCAAAAATAAAAGGAAGCATTTTGATAAAAGGCATTTTTTGAGAATTAATTGTTCAAAAACACACACATCAAAGGACACATAATTGCAAACTCTTCTAAGCACATATCATAATGGTATTTTTTACAACCTGCAGGGCATTGGTTTTTGTGAAGGTCTCTGTCTTCTTCACATGCTCTGTCTTCTTCACACAACACCTCCACCAGATCATCCCAATCACAATATATATATATAATCACAAAGTATTAATATTGCATACAATATGAGGCATACAATATGAATGTATTTGTTCAATTACAATTCCAAAGACAATTTTTTTCAAACATGTAATATAGAATTAATACAGTGGAATATAACAGTCCGATTAAAAAGCCTACACACAATTATTCATACACATAGTTTTGCTGATGTATATAAAAGATTTTAAATAATTCCTTCCATGTATTCTATAATACTAAGCAATTTAGTTTCCTGTTCTTATGATTTCATTTTTATACAATCATTTCTTATTTCTATTATTATTATTGTTGTTGTTTTCTGTACAGCTGTTTTGCAACAATGCAAAATTATGAAAAGTGCTATAGAAATAATAAAAAAGATTGTTATTAGTACTGTTGTGGAATTGTGTGTGCATAAACAATAAAATAACATGCAACCTAGCACTATGTGGCTGGAATATTTAGGTTTAGTGCAGGCTGAGCATTTCTAAGCAAATCAAACATATACGCAACACAAATAAAGCCAGGTGCCACTTCAAGATCATTCGATCACATATTTTAGCATAAAATGAATATAAATTATGATTCTGTCTAAAGTAATAATAATAGCATAATATATAATCTAAGAAGCATAATATTATCTAGAAGCATAATATATATCTATATTACTTCAAATGTGCAAACTTTCGGACAAAGTCCTATTCGATTTTGTTTAGCAAATCCCTGTGGCTGTGATCACAAATAAATCCAACAAGATGTAAAGAAATATGTATGTCTTGTTATTCAAGACTTTACTTGTAACATAGTTGAAGATATATAAACTAGCAGTAAAATTGTCTTACCAATCTCTTCTGGCTTCCTTCTTGGCTGCTGTCACTACTGCTAAAAACACATATTTCCATCACAGTTCCATCACAATTAACAATGCTGCTCCCGCATGCTATTTAAAACATTTTCTTCCCTCCTTTGTCCTCCTCCTCCACCTCCATCTTTAACACTCTCTACTAATGACTTTGCTATATTCTTCCTCAACAAAACTGCAACAATCAGTGCTCAATTTGCCACACCTCAATCTGACATCTTTATTACACCAGCAACACCACAAACACTCACTTTTTTTTCTCAGCTCTCTGACTCTAAGGTCTCCAAACTCATGTCATCTAGCCATCCTACCACCTGCCCGCTCGATCCTATTCCATCTCATCTTTTGCAAGCTATTTCTCCAGCAGTCACATCAGCACTTACTCATATAATTATTATATCTCTTCACACTGGTATTTTCCCCACTTCATTTAAGCAGGCTAGGGTAACCCCTAAAGAAACCTAGACTAGATCCAACACTACTTGAAAGCTACAGACCTGTATCCCTGCTTCCATTCATGGCCAAAATTCTAGAAAAAGTTGTGTTCAGTCAACTCTCTGCCTTTCTCTCCCAGAACAACTTCCTGGATAACAACCAATCCGGCTTCAAGAAAGGTCATTCGACCAAGACTGCACTGCTCTCGGTTGTTGAAGACCTCAGACTGGCTAAAGCGGACTCCAAATTGTCAGTTCTTATTCTGCTGGATTTGTCAGCCGCTTTTGAAACAGTGAACCACTAGATCCTACTGACTACGCTCAAATCACTGGGCGTTACAGATACTGCACTCCGGTGGTTCAGTTCTTACCTCTCTGACAAGTCGTTTAGGGTGGCTTGGAGGGTAGAGGTGTCCAACCTGCAACACCTAGACACTGGGGTGCCCCAGGGCTCAGTTCTTGGACCACTTCTCTTCTCCATCTACATGGCGTCTCCAGAATCTATCATTCAGAAACATGGCTTCTCCTATCATTGCTTTGCTGATGACACCCAGCTCTACCTCTCTTTCTACCCTGATGATCCTACGGTACCGACTCCCATCTCAGCCTGCCTGACGGACATACCATGTTGGATAAAGGACTATCACCTTCAACTCTCATCTCTGCGCACCTATTTACTAACACACCCCCACTTCTACTTAAAAAAAAAAAAAGTCCTTATACTGTGTTGAAATACCTGAGACCTGTCTATAGCACTTATTCACTGTTGCCTCTTTTTGTTGTTGAAATTGCTTCCTTGTCCTCATTTGTAAGTCGCTTTGAATAAAAGCATCAGCTAAATGACTAAATGTAAAATGTAAATCTAAAATGTTCGTAAAATACACCTGTTACGGAGGAGGCTCTCGCTCCGCCTCCTCCTCGCCGCCAGAGGGAGCCATCACCAGAGTACAAGTTGTGTTTCAAACTACAATTCCCATATTCCCCGTACTAAGGACTGATCATTCCTGTTTGTCACACCTGTTGCCAGTTTACCTGACTATATAAACCCTGGACTTCCATGTGTTCATTGCGATGTCTTGTTTTGCCATGACTAACATTTCAGAGTGTTTCCCTTGTTGTTTACCTGGTTTTCTTGTTTGGGTTGTTTCTGGTTTTTCTGATTGTTTGCTGTCTGTCTTTTTGACTTTGCCTTGGATTATGTCTATGATTGTTTGCTGCCTGCCTTGACCACTGCCTGTATTATCGTTTCTGATTTTGCCTATTCCCCATTGCTCTGTTTGCCGGTGTTTGACCCTTTGCTTGTTTTTGACTGCCCTAACAATAAAGTTATGCATGTGGATCCACGTGTCCAAGTGTCCACATAACAAAACCATAAACTGGAAATTAGCTATTATGGTAATTGTCTAACATACCATACCTTGATAACAAAAACAAATTACTCAAAGAATTTGTAATTTTTGTTATTATAATTTGTAATCTTTTTAAATCTCTCTGGAAACTGTCAACAAAATGTCAATGTCTCTTATATGTATTATTGTTAATTTTGGTAAAATAAATTAATGACTGTAAGAAAACAAGCTGCTGGCAGTCCATTATAATAATAGTTGGTGATCGTAGCATCATGGCAAGAAGTAGCTTTTCCCTACTTCTAGTCACTGCCGCCTTTTTGTGAAATAAAAGTTCAAAGGGACATTTTTGCAATGACTTTTAAAGCAAAAGTTGTTGTCTGTTGTTTTTTTTATATCAGTGACGTCAGTTACCCTTAAGTTCACACGGGTCTGAACAAAGTAAAGTGTAGCTCATTTTGGGGTTAAAATTTTTAATCTTAATTTTAAACACTGTATCTTTTGCTTTAACATTTCAAATATTTTTATAAAGATTTTCTTGTGTCTTTCTGTCAAATAATAAATTCCAATTGGCATTTTTTTGTAATTCAATGACATTAGGATGCCATATACCACACACACAATGCTGCCTTGTTGCACGTTTTTTTAATGTTTATAAGGTCACTGCAAACTCAGGATGAGCGTCTGTGTAATGATGCCCTCCGATGGCCAACAGGACACATACTGCTTTAGTAGGCTGTCTGAATATATTACCTTCTCACCTCAGAGATACAGAAATGAGCCTTCGCACACACAAACAGATATTTCTAATGCACATCCATTTATTCAAGTGGTTCAAATGTGTTGTAGTTATAAGTTTGGTCAACTCTGTTTATCAACTAAGCAATCTTAGTTTCCCTAATTAAGTTGCAATAATTCCATGTTCCCTTTCGATCAGGATCGAAGTTTGAGAGCCCTATCACCTTTGAATGACCTTGGTACCTTGGTATATAAAGTCGGCCGCAGCTCGCTTTCATTCAGATTTTTGCTTTGGAGCAGAGTGTTCGCTACTCCCCTTCATTCGACTATCGCCTTTGGAGTTCTCCAGTGTCCGCTGCGGGTGACGGCGCAATCAGCGGTTCTCGCCCGCGTCCGGTAGCGGTTCCCCTTGGTGCTTCGGCGGACCTGGTTCTAAAAGAGCTTATTTCCTATAAAGAGCAAATTTCCATTCTAATGAGCTCTTACGGACGATGTGTGTCTTTTTAAAGACGCCTTTCCGTCCATATGTTCCTGTATGTGTTCACTTCCTGACCATGGCCTGTTGAACATGCTCACTGCATCACATGCCAAGAAGCAAGAAGTTCATGGTTGGGTTCTGCTCTCATTATGACATTTACATTTAGTCATTTTATCCACAGCGACTTACAAATGAAGACAACAATTATAAGAGCAACAATGAATAAGTGCTATAGACAGGTCTCAGGTATTCCAGCACAATATAAGAAAGCGAAATAATTTTTTTTTAAATAGTAGTAGAGGTAGTGGCTTTTGGTGTGTTAGTTGATTAGTCAAGGAAGTGAAGCGAAATAGTTGAGTTTTTAGTTGTTTCTTGAAAACACTGAGTTCATTCCACCTTGTTCATCTACACCTTGTGCTAGAATTATTGATGAAATTTTATAGCTATTTTGTTTTAGATCCATGTTATGGAACATTTTCCCTTAAATTATCCTACATGTATAACTTCACTAAAGTTTAATATGGCACTCGTATTCTTGATTATAGTTTATACTATACCATTCTATCTTCTGTTAAAATCCCAATATTGACACAAGCTACCAAAATGTCCCCAGTAAAATTGATTTTAAATTCAGAATTTCCTAAAAGACCTAAACATTCAGCAGGACAGTATGGTCTCATCTCCTCCTCTAATCCACAAAAGTCTCTATTAAAAAGAGCACACTTACAATAATCATGCAGACTATTGGTACCTTGTTTACGGGGGATTTAGAGCATAATTGTCATGCTCAGTCACAACAGACAAAAGGGGTAAAGTGTAACAAGTGAGTTTTATTAATGTACTCAACTTAAGCAGGTTCTCTGCAGGTAAATATCCAGGGAAGTATTAAAGCAAGTAAACGTCAACAGTATCACAAATCAAACAGGTTTCCCGTAGGTAAGTGTTCAGGTGAGTATTAGTGCTGTTAGACGTCAACGGGATCACAAATCACACAGGTTCTCTGTAGGTAAGTACATGGCAATAGAAGTATACTCAATCTGTCAGCCATTCATTTGAGGATTAAGGCAGACAAAGTTCGTTCTTTAAAAAGGGCACACGAGTAGACAAGCAGGCAGATGATCCAGGAGTGACAGAACGTATTAACCTTGAGCTCAGCCATCAAATGAATGGCTGAGCAATCTTTTTAAAGGGAGCTGCTGATTGTGACCAGGTGCTAGTAGTCCGCTGATTGTGAGCAAATGACTGGTGCTGAATCAGGTGCGGGTAATTGCATGCGTTCGGTGGAGACTGGTCCAGGGTCAGGTGAGTGTGGCGGTGTGTTAGTTACTACAGTTATTTGAAAAGTCTGCTCTGCCATCCTTTTTCTCATTGTCTGAGGTCAAAGTTTCTATGAGGACTTCCCATTTAAAAAAAGCTTATCTAGCCACTCACTGGATATATTTTATATTAAAATGTTTTGATGCCGTTGGTTGCCTTATTTTACAATATTAAACTTACTTGTTGGGCAAAACTGTGCAGTTGCTTGCATTCATATATTTATAAATAAACACTATATTGGGTTAGGGTTATAACAGCTTCAACTCTTCTGGGAAGGCTTTCCACAAGGTTTAGGAGTGTGTTTATGGGAATTTTCGACCATTCTTCCAGAAGCACATTTGTGAGGTTAGACACTGGGAAGAATTAAAGCAAAGACTGCGAGCCAGGCCTTCTCGTCCAACATCAAAGGTGTTCTGTCGGACTGAGGACTCTGTGCAGGCCAGTCAAGTTCTTTCACACCAAACTCGCTCATCCATGTCTTTATGGACCTTGCTTTGTTCACTGGTGCACAGTCACAGGCAACTCGGGAGCATGGAATTGTCCAGAATCTCTTGGTATGCTGAAGCATTCAGAGTTCCTTTCACTGGAACCAAGGGGCCAAGCCTAGCTCCTAAAAAACAACCCCACACCATAATCCCCCCCTCCACCAAACTTCACAGTTGGCACAATGCAGTCTGACAAGACCGTTCTCCTGGCAATTGCCAAACCAAGACTCATCCATCAGATTGCCAGATGGAGAAGTCATTAGTCACTCCAGAAATCGCATCTCCACTGCTCTACAGTCCAGTGGCAGGGTGCTTTACACCACTGCATCCGATGCTTTGCATTGCACATGATGTATGGCTTGGAAGCAGCTGCTCGCCATGGAAACCCATTTCATGAAGCAATTTGCATGCCTAGGTGCTTCATTTTATACACCTGTGGCCATGGAAGTGATTGGAACACCTGAATTCAATTTGGTGAGTGAGCGAATACTTTTGACAATATAGTGTATATATAATAATAATTTAATATTTATTAATTGTGTATGTTTATATGATGATGATGCCTACTGGTTAGTGAGACAGGCTTGTGATCAGAAGTTTACTTGTTCTATTCCAGCACTGGCAGGTAGCAACTGAAGCGACCTTAAGCAAGGCACCTAACCCTTGATTGCTCCCCGCCGCAGTAGTGCCCACTGCTCCGGGTGCGTGTTCACTCCTTACCAGTGATATGTGAAATGCAGAGGTCACATTTCGGCTATGGGTTATCATATCTGACATGTCACTTTCATTTTCACTTTTACTTGATTGTCTTAACATAACATAGCAAGGATGTGAGTAATTGACCACAAAAGCATGATAAACAATATATACATGCATTTAAATGTATTCAACATCACATTCCTTTCTCAATTAAACAGGAAAAAAACATGATTAATGCTCTCTCCATCACTCTCCAGACAACATGAAACATGCAAAAAAATTGCATTGATCACTTCATTGACGAAACATTTATAGTGTTAATATTTAGTGGAAAATGCAAAAGTCGATGTTGCTGGCTGCCCCGTTGAAATCGGTTGACTGCACAGATTTGTTTGAAGCTATTGAGAGCTACACGAACTGCATGGCGGTGAGATCAGTGACAACTCTCATTTTTAATGGCTCTGGCCAGAAAGAAACTTTCACCAATGAGAAACCTTTCGGCACGGACAAAAAAAAAGATTCATTATGGCTCGCTCTACATGCAGCTTCAGAACATTTGTAGTACAGTGGTTTCTTTTTGAAAGCTGGGGAAAACTAATCCAATGCCTGATACTTTTTTTTAGTTGCATTTAACGAGCAGAACCACTGAACATCAGAGGCAACATAGTTTGTTGGATTATTGATGCAGAGTGTTTCAAGCAATTAAAAAGTTATTATAATCCTTTAAATGCTATCTGCGTGGCATTTGTTATTTAAGTACTAGAGAACAAATTTTAATTTTACAGGGGTCAATGCAGAAAAGCCACACAATGTGCTGAAATTATATTTAGAGAAATCACTTTATTTAAAGACATAGACATTAAAGTTAAATGTAGCTTACTGCTACTTACTTGCTCCATCAAAGGTTACACTGTGAGGAATTGATCTTGTACTGATCACACATTTACACGTGATGCAAATTTGCAGTTCAGAATTCATCAAAATTTGGAATGTCCCGAAATGCAATATTGTTTTCAGTTGAGTTTGCGTTTCCAGTCTGCTGCATTTGCATGCATATGAATGGAAGTCAAAAGACTGGAAAGTAGTGTGACCAGAGACTTAACAGAATGGTAGCGGTTATTCATAAATCATTTGGCCTTTTAACATTCTGTACTTGTTAGTCAAGACAATGCACCACACACCACTAAAGTGCTCTTCCATTTGTTTGTAACTAAAATGTAGGATTTTATATGGAAAACATTAGTTAATGTAGGTTCCAGTGCTAAATTTATGCATCTTGGTGCAAGTCTTTGTACAATATTAAATTATTAAAACCCAATTTGCCCAATTGCCCAGATAAGTCCGAGATAATGTCGAATGAAGTATTTACATTTTATAAATGAAAGCCCAACCAATGTACAATTTAGTGTTTGCTACAATTACATACCCACCCAAACCGTACATATCCAACTGTAATTACATTATGATGTTTTTAAGCAATGAAAATAATTTGCAAATCATAAAAATCTCATATTTACAAATTAAAGATTTGGCTGATCTTATCACATGCTATTTTAAATATTCTCCTTTAAACTTTTTCTGGATCGCTCCTCATATTTGGTTTTCTGTTCTCATGCAAAGGGGCTTTTTTTATAACATCAAAATTTGTTTGTTTTGAGTGGGCTTTATTTTCCCCTGCTCACCAAATCCCCAATCAGTTCTGGACATTTTTCCTCTCCCTTTGCGATTCTGTCACACTTTAGTAGCAGGTCGTAGTTTATTTTGTCTGTAATGACACTGTCCTGCTTGTACTGAGGATGTTTGGCAACAAACTCCCTCATCCATTTAGCTATAGTCATCAGTTCACCTGAGAGAAAAAAAAAAATTAAAAACACTCTTAACAACTGCAGACAGAGTTCATAATTCAATCTAAGCATCTAGTTAAAAAAAACACGCGGAAACTCTGCAAACCTTACCTCAGATGACAGTTATGTAAATTGTGAAAACATTTGGGTAAAATTTTTAGGAAATTAATAAAATATAAAAGAATATATTTAATATGGAGTGTGAAGTGAGATCAACTGCAGAAATCATTTTATGCATAAGAATATTATGGTTATTAATATCATGCTGTCTTGTATGCACTGTATAATGTAATCAACACATGTACATCTGCATACCAGAAGCACGCTTTTTAATCAGCTTCAGGTAGTTGAGGATAGTACAGCGTGTGTCAACATCCACCTCCATGTTCTCAAGGTAGCTGTTCAGCATTGGTATCAGGCCCTGAAACTCTCCCTCCTGAAAAACACAGAAAGATCAGCCTTAGGTCATCTAGATGAACTTTTAAACATTACGAGCAGAGAAACACACCTTCCCGTTG
Organism: Botia almorhae; assembly: GCA_036877575.1. Classification (NCBI taxonomy): domain Eukaryota; kingdom Metazoa; phylum Chordata; class Actinopteri; order Cypriniformes; family Botiidae; genus Botia; species Botia almorhae. The sequence continues at coordinate 11,938 of JAZGTJ010002347.1, read as the reverse complement.
ATAATGGTCTCAATACTCATGAGTGTAAACTCATCTCCTTCATAAACTTTACTCTCTACTCCATTCTGAGCTCTGGGTGGAGGGTCCAGCACTGGGTTACAACCTACAAACAATATCACATAGATTTATTTTGTTTTTTAAATGAAATAGTGGCCACTGTCATTCCCTGTGTCAACTGACCTTTAAAGACGTCCTTCCGAAAGTAAAACATGCCTTCTTGTACAGCGTTTCGCTTTTGTGCAACTTTCATGTTTTCATCGACCTAAGCACAACCCAACATGTTTAACAACATGCAAACGCATTACTGCTATCTTTCATAGAAGAAAAGTGTATAATTTTTACTCCCCTGAGCATTATGCTTCTGGTTTAAAAATATACAAACAAAAAAGTAAATAAGCCAAACCTTTGATAATGGAATAAGGAAATCCAGTTTATATGACAAGATCACTCGAGTAAGAAGAACTATGAAAACGACATAAGCAGAGTTCTCAAAATCTGTCAGTTGGACCTGTGACAAAGCCAATAATACAGAGAGATTACAAATTTGAAATTAAATGCAACAAATCTACAATCATTTAAGAGGTAATTTTAATGAAACCTGTCAGAAACATATATGGGCTATTTTCAGTTTGTAAAACCAGAGTAAACATTACGCTAGCATTCTCAGCTATTGTATGCTAGAGTATTAGAACAGCTCTTTTTTAAATTCAAGTAAAATAAGGTTTGTGTTTGCCATTACTTACAGAACATAAGTGATATACAGTCATAATACAAACAGGCATATTACAATAGACTATAACTCCCACAAGGTTTTGAATCTAACAAAATGTTAACCAGACCTTATTTTTCAAACATTTTGTATATTTTCTAAATTCATATAAAATGTATAGCATGTATAGTCCCAAGTGTTAGGAGTCTTAACCTATAAAAGATTTTCCAGATCATTTTACAATTGGTGTGATGTCAAAAGGTTATTTTGCAGCTGGCAGACAGCTGTGCATTTCATACCTCCATTGGACGAAACTCTACTCTCCATCCTATGTCAGAGTTAGGAGGGGGGGGCTTGAACCTCATTGTTTGCCAGTTGGTTGACTGAAGATTCTGAAAGTAGAGCCTTTGGTTAATTTTGTTTCTATGTAATTTTAACAAAGTTTTCAAACATTTGAGTAAAATAGAAAGAATGCACTGACATAATTTTCCTAACAGAGTAGAAAAACATTGTGCAACATGACTGCCTTTAGTAGGGGACCAGAAAAATGCAAAAAAAAAAGATTTTTTAAATCAAGGGCAGTAAGACTCGACAGTTATGCTTACAAAAACGTTTAAAGTTATCTGTTTAGTCATCTGTAACCCACAGGCAGACAACACAGTTTAGCTGTGTAAACTGAATATTTTTAAGAACACCATTATGCCTGTATCAGTTAGAATTGTAAAGAGTATCCTATTGAAGGATTGCGAGTATTAACAGTTCCCTAGATGGAATCAACATCTGATGTGTTACATTGCAACTGTGCCCCAGAATTCAACATTTGATCTGTAAAAGTGTGGGCCAAATGGCTATACAATTAAATGACCCACCCTAACCACTGCTTAGCCAAACACAGCAAAATCTAACAATTATGGCAAGCCAGCCAGGAAAGACAGATAAGAAAACTCATCAACATCACTGCAACAAAGGAACAGTGAACAGAAGAATCTTGGATTTTACAGATTCATCTGAAGATCAACAGATTGCATCCATAGACAATTTCTTTGTATCATCTGGGCATTTTCTTAAATATCCTTATTTGGTGAGTAAAACTTAGCTCTCTAAACAAACATATTTTAAATTAAGCAGACCAATGTTCATAGTGTAGCAATGTAATGTATTTTAGGCTTGGTCCTTTCTCTGAATTGTTAAAATTGTTTGCAATTCGGTCCATTTATCTAGAGATTGTAGAAGCTATTCTACAGTTTAGTCATTTCAACCATCTACAAGTACAAACAGCACAAGACAGTAAAAAGACTATTGGGACAAACAATGAGCATAGTAAGTCCCATTGCAGGATCGACCAACACACAGTTCTGTAAGGAAAAGTAAACCTGGTCACAGTAACAGCGGTAAACAAATATAAGCATAAGTGTTAACAGTAAACATAGCAGATGTGCAAAAAGACTTCGGGTAAAATAACTGTAGAGGGTGGGGAATGCCCAGATGTGTGCATATATAAGTATATATATAAGTTTGTGTGTGTGCGATCCTTCAGCCAAGTTACTGACTATTGAGCAGCCTGATGTCATGGGGGAAAAAGCTATTGCACAGTCTGGTTGTGAGGGACCGAATTCAACAGTACTGTTGAATGGCGGCGTCCGGACCTCTATCGCTAAGCCATGTCTTTGTAAAAACAAATACGCTGCATTCTCTGAACTCACGCCGGGTAGTTTGCTGGAGTCGGATGGAATCCAAATTGTTGTCCAGTGAGCAGACATTGGAGAGCAGGATTATTGGGAGAACCAGCTGGCTAACGTTTGTTTTTAGCCTAGCACGGACCCCTGCCCTCTTGCCGCACTTCCTCTTCTCATGCACCGCTTGCGACGTCCCCTCCCCCGGTCATCAGCATCAAGTGACGCGAGGGCTGGAGGCCTGCTCCCCACAGCAAACAGAGATCGCGTAGCTTTTCCAGCAGATCATCATGCAGAGTAGCTGTAGTGTATTTTCAGTTTATTTTCTGCATTTTGTAAGTATCTGGCGGTTGTATACATGTAGCTCTGATATCCATGTGCCGACAGAGGTTTGTCAAACCAAATAAAAAGCATCATTTGTTATGCTGCGCACTACTGTCGTGCCGCCATCTTAGATTCATCTTCCTTCATCTTCTTGGTTAAAAGCAATTTAACCAAGTTATCCAGAGACTGTAGAAGCTGTAAAAATAATTGAGTTTGGTTCTGATACTGCTGCAAGAATTTGGAATTTCTTGACTGGGTGCTAATCCGCAGCCACTATTTGAGCTGTAGAAAGAATTGTAGGTGCGGAAAAGGTTTGATGTCTTATTTTGCAATTGTAATTTCCTGTTTGGTATGTCACTTGGGCTTAGGTGCATATCTACCTGTTAGTTCTATGGTGGGAAAAGAGGGAAGGGGGTGAGTAGTTTTTGTTGTCCATTTTGTTTAGTTTTGTCTGTTTAATATTATTACGTTTATTTTCAGTCTTATACTTTACCGATATCACTTATACTATATTGCTCCTTTCATCGTTGTCAATAAAACTGTTATTGCATCAAAACATGGCACGGATGCATTTCCAACTACTCAGTATAGATTAGTATAGATTAACTTATCGTTAAGACCCCTGCACTGTAGAGAATCAACAACTGGCAGATGATCTGAACGAGTTCTATTGCAGGTTTGAAAAAACTCCATTCACACCTCCTGCAACCCCCCTCTCCCCCACTCCTGCTGTATCAATCAGTAAAGATGAGGTGCGCCAGGCCTTCAGGAAGAACAAAAGAAGAAAGGCACCAGGCCCAGACGGTGTGACAGCAGCATGTCTGAAGACCTGTGCTGAGCAGCTGGCCTCCATCTTCACACAGATCTTCAACAGATCACTGGAGCTGTGTGAAGTCCCGTCATGCTTCAAACGCACCACCATCATCCCCGTCCCAAAGAAACCCAAAATTACTGGACGTAATGACTACAGACCTGTGGCTCTAACGTCTGTGGTAATTAAAAAATTTGAAAGACTGGTGTTGGATTATCTGAAGGACTTCACTGGACCCTTACTGGACCCCCTGCAGTTTGCTTACAGAGCAAACAGGTCTGTGGATGATGCAGTCAATATGGGACTGCATTATGTACTGCAACATCTGGACAGACCAGGGACTTACGTGAGGATCCTGTTTGTGGACTTCAGATCTACTTTTAACACCATCATCCCATCACTCCTCCAGCCCAAATTAACCCTGCTCTCTGTTCCCAAGCTCTGTCTGTCAGTGGATTACCAGCTTCCTGACAGACAGGCAGCAGCCAGTGAGGCTAGGTAAATTCTCATCCAGCACCTGTAGCATCAGCACTGGAGCTCCTCGTGGCTGTGTTCTCTCCCCACTGCTCTTCTCCCTCTACACCAATGACTGCACCTCTAAAGACCCCAAAATTATTGGAATTATTGAAGTGCTGTTTTTGCATCCCCAATAATAAAGATTTACAGAAAGTGATTTCTAACATTCATAATGTCTCTCAGAGTAGTGCATGAAATATCAACAACCTCAAGCACAGCCAAGAGAGAAAAAATACAGGTTATACACAGAACATCGGCATACCCAGTCTAAGTAGTCATACCCATGTACAGTACAGTTTGTGATGACCAAACATCCTCTGTCATGAATTATTGTAACTTATGTCAAGCAGGAACCTGTATACAATGTGTACATGTTTGACAATATAATTTATAATGATTGATAATTTTTGTGTGTTTAATAATTTTGTGTGTGATCAAAAATGATCAAAGAGGGGATTGAAGGAATTTATGTATTGACAGTTCACTAAGACGGAATTAACATCTGATGTGTTTAGAATTCAACATTTGGTCTGTGAAAGTGTGAGCCAAATGGCCATACAATAACATACCCAGGATTTGTTTTTTCCCAGGTATAAGGTCGGCTAAGGCTATTGCTATACGACCTTCTTCAATAAACTATTTTCCCCTGAACTTTGGTCAAGCTTACTTATTTTATGTATTAGAGAAATCTAATACATTGGTGAGCCACCCAAACCACTGCTTAGGCAAATAAAGCAAAATCTAACACTATCTTTTTAAACTTGCTTTTTGAAGAAACAACCTTGGGTTTAGGAAAACTGGGATTGAGTTGGCTAGCTAACACCAACTAATAAATGTTTATTATTAATAAAAGTTGACAAATGTTACAGGTACACAAAATATAAGGTGCTAAATATTTAAAGGAGTCAGTACAATATATAACCTATTTACAAAAAAACCAACATATGACAAAATGGTAACTGCAAAATCCTGTTTAATTCCTGGATTCCATTTGTTTCTGCAAATCTTCTCTTTTCTGTAATTTATTTAATAATTTCTGTATTCTATTAAAATGTTGGTCTGATTTCTAACTGAATCTACAGTATTCATACTGCTTGAACTTTGTCACCTTACAACCACAAACTTAAATGTATTTTATTGAGATTTTATGTGATAGACCAACACAAAGTAGCACATAATTGTTAAGTAGAACGGAAATTATATACGGTTTCCAAAATGTTAAGAAAAATTTTAAGCAAATACAAATCTGAAAAGTGTGGCATGCATTTGTATTCGGCCCCCTGTACTCTGATACCCCTAAATAAAATTACAGTGCAATCATTTGCCTTCAGAAGTCACCTATTTAGCTAAGAATCCACCTGTGTGTAATTTAGTCTCAATATAAATACACCTGTTCTGTAAAGGCCTGTGGTTTGTTAGAGAACACTAGTTAATAAACAGCATCATGAAGACCAAGGAACTCACCAGACAGGTCAGGAATAAATTTGTGGAAAGTTTAAAGCAGGGTTAGGTTATAAAAAAATATCCCAAGCTTTGAACAGCTCAAAGAGTACTGTTCAATCCATCATCCACAAATGGAACAAGTATGCCACAACTGCAAACCTACCAAGACATGGCTGTCCACCTAAACTGACAGACCGAGTAAAGAGGGCACACTGGTCAAAGCAGCCAAGAGACCCATGGTCACTCTAGAGGAGCTGCAGAAATTCACAGCTCAGGTGAGAGAATCTGTCCACAGGACAACTATAAGTCATGTACTCCACAAATCTGCCTTTATGGAAGAGTGGTAAGAAGAAAGCCATTGCTTTTCTTCAGCAGGGACAGTGAAGCTGGTCAGAGTTGATGCGAAGATGGTTGGAGCCAAATACAGGACAATCCTAAAGGAAAACCTGTTGGAGGCTGCAAAAGACTTGAGACTGGGAAGGAGATTCACCTTCCAGCAAGACAATGACCCTACACATACAGCCAGAGCTACAATGGAATGGTCTGGATCAAAGAATATTCATGTGTTAGAATGGCCCAATCAAAGTCCAGACCTAAATCCCATTGAGCATCTGTCAAGACTTAAAAAAATTGCCGTTCACGTTGCCGTTCAAAGGTGGCTCTACAAAGTATTGATGCAGGGGGGCTGAATACAAATGCACACCACAATTTTCAGATTTTTATTTGCTTTAAATTTTGAAAACCATGTATTATTTTCGTTCCACTTCACAATTATGTGTTACTTTGCGTTGGTCTATTACATAAAATCTCAATAAAAACATTTACATTTGTGGTTGTAATGTGACAAAATGTGGAAAAGTTTAAGGGATATGAATACTTATTACAGGAATATAGGCACTGTATTAGTACAGTCAATCAAGGAACCATTTTTTATTTATTTAACTATGACCTGTACAATTATTTTCATGAGATTTAGCTCAAATACTGCCGATATGAAATATTAAAAACACAAAAAAATGCCAGAAAACGTAAGATATAGCACAAATCACCTTTTGTTCTATATGTTTCTCCTTAATAAACACCTTACACATAAACCATTACTAGAGGTTACTAATTTTCATGTTCCATGATTATTAATGAAAAAGACACTGCTGTATACTGGCAACTGACAACACAGAATGAAGTAACAATCGGTTTCCATGATGTAAAATAAGGAAATCAGATGTCAAGTGTAAATACCTCAAAGTGATCCGATTCATTCTCATCATCCAGATCAATCTTTTCCTGGAAGAGTGACAGCGGGTCTCTGATAAAGAGATGAGCTATGTGCTGCGCCATGAGTTTATCAATGCCTGCAACATGTGTAATGCTTAGGGTATATATAAAAATATTTTTGTAATCTTCAATCAAATGGAAGTCATTCAGATTCATAAACATAAGGGCATGTAAACATAGCCTGTGTATGTCTGCTTACCTGCATCAAGCAGCTGTTTGTTGATATCTTCATCTATTGTCAGCTTTAAGTCATTGTATTTCTCTCCACAGCAGGACAAGTAGCTGTCGATCGAATCATATCTGGATTTATAGATCCGGAATTTGTTGTTTTTCAGCGGCTGAAGAGTAACAAAAAAATAGCACTGACACAAGAAGTCATGCTGGTTTACGTTTCTTCTCCAGGTTTAATGGTTAACAGTTTCCCTTTTAACTGACAAGACTGTAAAGCTGTGAAATCTTTCCTGACCTGCTGTTCACCAGTCATACATGCGGTAATCTCAGGACACTGATTGACTGCACCCATGCCAGCTGCTGACAGGCAGTTCACACACAATTCTAATTCTAATGTCTGTATATCTACGTAAATATGCACTACTGCCATAGACTATTGCCTTTAATCACATAAGACAAGGGCTTTAAAACAAAGTTGAACTGAAGAAATGTGTAACCTGTCTATAACAGCTACACCCACTGCTTTCAGCAAGGACAGATGGACTTCTGGGCGTACAAAGTAATAAAACATTTTGTGAAGTACAACGGGTAAATTTAAAGGCAAATATTAGGACTTGGGACAAAATATCAGGCACTTAAAGCACTGAATCCCTGCCTAACAACACCTACAATATACGCATACATAAACTAAAATAGAAAAGGTTGTGGAACAGAAATATCTCTGCACCGATGGGCAGAAAAATAACCTCACCCAGCACACCTTTCAAAACAACTCAAAACACAGAACAAAACTTCATGGTACAACTTTAGATCACTTTCTTTACAATTAAGCCATAGTTCGTCGCTTAAGTCAGTGGAAACATTACCAGCTGAGCACCAGGAGAAAAAAAATTGTGTTCTCACCTTCAGGCCCCTCTCCTCTCGAGTGCGGTCATCCACAGATGCAGAAATTACACCCCACCGGCAATCAATGTCTGATACATAGCCACGATAGAAAGGTGAGGCAGCACTAAGGGCCATCTGCACAAGTATAAACATAAGAACAGAGAACTCTGGGGAATCCAAAACATCTTGAACATAACTCACTTCTTGAAAACATTATTGTAAGATCTGATATTATAAGGTAGCACTACTAATCAAGTGAGAATCTAAATTATCTACTATTTCTGAACAACTTTGCCTCTAAAACAACTTTGCCTCACTGCTGTCAATCAAACAAATGAAATATTTAGGGTTATTTTAAAAAAGCTACTTCACGAACTACTCCTAGGTTTTCCCTTTAACCTTAATAAAAACAAAGTACAATTCTCTGAACTCTCTACGTCAAATATCAAAAGTGTTGAACTTTCTCATTTAGGAAAGCTGTAACAGGGCTGTTTTAAAAATAGGGAATGGTCAAGTATACCAATAATCTGTATTTCCAAACATCAGATCATAAGACTGAGTGTACGCATCTTGTGATACTAAAGAAGCATACAAAAGTTTGTTGCGATCAGGCAATAGGTTGTTGCCATGACAGTTGCAAACACAAATGGGACATTTCTAATGTAATGTCTAATGCAAAAAGTTATTCAGCAGGCATTTTTAAACACCTGATATTAATTAGTTTATAATTAGTGTCTAATATCTTTAGACACTCAACCATCTTTAGGTGCTTGAACCCCAATTATTGCTGCTTGCAGCTATATATGAATTCCATATATTTTTCTTATCGGTTTCCTGGCTGGCTTCCGGTTCCTGTCCGACTTGCTGCAAGTGGTTTGTGTTTGTGCCTTTTCTCACTATTTTCATTACTCAATACTTTTGGTGACTAAGTTATTAACGTAACTTGTTTGTACATTGCTTACATCGCATTGAATTAACTAGATATCGCTAGTTTTTGATTGTTATTCATTCCAGACGACTCAGTTCGATTAGCGCCACGCTCACCGGTCAGCTGTTTTCTGTGTTTACTGTCTATATTGTCTTAAACTCGGGCAGATGAAAAATGCAGGAGATGATCAAACAACTGCGGTAAGTAGGAATAACATTGTAAAATCATGGCATCTTCTCCTGTTATTGTAACATGCACGTTTAGTGTAGCCTTCTCTGTCAGCGCTGAGGGTTTTACATGTGATAAATGTAAGGAAATAGTTAGGCTGACAGAGAAGATTTAAGAAATAGAGACACGCATCCAGACTTTACTTAGTTAGGATAGTAAGAGTGATAGGGCTTTAGACCAGACTTTGGATGTGACTAGGTCCATACATTGTTCGGTTCCAGTTGCAGATCCACCGCGGCAGAGAAACTTTGCGACTGAGACGGCATAGCCACAGGACAAAACATCGCTTTTCCGTTCCGATAACCGTTTCAAACAGGTTCTCCCCACTCAGTGATGCACTCACTGAGACACGTGTTGAAAGTGCCCTAGTTATCGGAGATTCTATCGTACGGAACGTGAAAATAGAGGCACCAGCCACCATAGTCAAATACTTACCAGAAGCCAGAGAGTGCCCGATATTAAAGCAAATTTTAACATGCTGGCTAAAGCTAAACTTAATTTCAGTAAGATTGTTATACACGTCGGCACAAATGATGTTTGTCTCCGTCAGTCGGAGATAACTAAAGATAATATTAAAGAGGTGTGTGAACTTGCTAGTACAATATCGGACACAGTAACATTCTCTGGCCCCCTCCCTGCTTATCGTGTTGACAAAATACATAGCAGACTATCATCACTAAATGGCTGGATGTCTAAGTGGTGTCCACAGAACAATATAGGTTACATAGATAATTGGAACGGTTTTTGGGGTAGACCTGACCTGTTAAAAAGAGATTTCCTTCATCCCTCTAGGGCTGGTGCTGCTCGTTTATCTATAAATTAGACATATAGTCTTACTAATACTACTAATATTTGACTAACTGGGGCCCAGGTCAGGAAGCAGACAGACTGGCTTACCCAACTGTCTGCCAGCCGTCACATGCCACAGATGTCATATAATTTGCAACACGAATAACATAAATACTTTAATATAGAGACTGTGTCTGTCCCCCGGACTGGTAAATACAAAAAAACCCCATTAACAATTATATGGCAACAGCCCGGAAACTGGAACGCAACTGGAAGTAAACAAAACTGGAGGTATTTCGGATAGCATGGAAGGAGAATGTATAAGAAAGTCATGTCAAAATATAGAAAGGCCTTAAAAGGCTCCAGATCTACCTACTTTTTAAATCTTTTAGAAGAAAATAAACCCTAGATATCTATTTGACACAGTGGCTAAATTAACCAAGGATAAAGCGTCATCTGCCTCTGACAGTTGTCAATACTATAAGTGATGATTTTATGAATTTCTTTAATAACAAAATAGACACTGCAAGAGAACATGCAACTGTCTTTAACACAAACAAATCCGATGGTGCATCATAACCTGCCTAAGGAGAAACTCCAGTCATTCTCTACTATAGATAGGGATGAATTGTCAAAAATAATCATAGCATCTAAATCAAAAACATGTATGCTTGATCCTATACCTAGCAGGTTGCAAATTGAGATGCTGCCTGAAATTATAGACTCATCTAAAATTTACCTTTTATGTCAAAAATACTGGAAAAGGTGGTGTCTTCACAGATATGCTCTTTCCTGGAAAGAAATGTTATTTATGAGAATTTCCAATCAGGATTCAGGCCATATCGTAGTACAGAGACTGCACTCATCAGAGATACTAATAATCTGCTTTTGACATCCAATCGTGGCTGCATCTTATGCAATTCTACTAAATAGGCTTGAAAACTACGTTGGCACAAACAGAACTGCACTGGCATGGTTTAAATCATATTTATCTGACCGATTCCAGTTTGTTGCTATAAGTGAAAAGGTGTCATACCGATCACAAGTCCAATATGAAGTACCACAGGGCTCAGTGCTTGGGGCCCTACTTTTCACCTTATACAAGCTACCTCTGGGAGCAATTATTAAGAGACGTGGAGTTAGTTTCCATTGTTATGCTGATGATACTCAGCTATACATTTCTTCTAGGCCCAACGAGACTCATAAATTCACTAAACTAACAGATTGCATAGTCAATATCAAAACTTAGAAAACTAGAAACTTTCTACTATTAAATTCAGATAAAGTTTTATTTACTGGACAAAAACCCTCCACACAGAGCAACATAAAACACGGTCTTACTCTGGATGGATTCGCTATAAAGCCTGCTTCATTAGCCAAAAATGTGGGTGTCATTTTTGATAGTTTCTCCTTTGAAAGCCATATTTCCAGTATTTGTAAAACTGTGTTTTTTCAACTTAAAAATATATCAAAACTACGAAACATGCTCTCGAAGTCAGACACTGAAAAATGAATTCATGACATCAAGACTCGATTATTGCAACGCCCTACTTGGTGGCTGCCCTGCAAGATTAATCCAAAAACTCCAGCAGCCAGAGTTCTCATGAGAACGAACAAGTATGACCATATAAGCCTAGTTTTGTTAACTGTACACTGGCTGCCTATCATGCATCAAATAAATTTTTAAACCTGCTTATTACCTACAAGGCCCTGAATTGTTTAGCTCCTTAATACTTAAGTGAGCTCCTCTCCTATTATAGTCCTTCGCGTTCACTGCGATCTGAAAATTCTGGCCAACTATTGGCACCCAGAATTTCAAAAACAAATGCTGGTGGTAGATCCTTCTCGTATTTGGCACCCAAACTTTGGAATAGCCTTCCCAGTGTTGGACAGGAGGCAGATACAGTCTGTCATTTTAAATCTAGACTAAAGACCCACCTCTTTAATTTTGCCTACACATAGTCATATGGATTTATTACTCAAATCCCCTAAGGGATTATTAGGCTGCATTAATTAGGTTAACCGGAAACGGGAACACTTGCCACAAGAACAGATGTACTGGCCTCACACTAAATCTGTGTCTCTTTCATTCCCCAAGGTCCTGTAGTCAGCTGGATCCAAACTCTGGGACCAGATGGTGGGGGGACTGGATGGAAGACTGATCATCAGGATTTGAAAGACTTCGT
>JAZGTJ010002346.1:0-43283 GCA_036877575.1 Botia almorhae | reverse complement strand
ATGATGGTGATGTGTGTTCTGTGATGAACTGTGATGATGATGATGTGTGTTCTGTGATGAACTGTGATGATGATGATGTGTGTTCTGTGATGAACTGTGATGATGGTGATGTGTTTTGTGATGAACTGTGATGATGGCGATGTATGTTCTGTGGTGATGATGTGTGTTCTGTGATGGTGATGTGTGTTCTGTGATGAACTGTAATGATGGTGATGTATGTTCTGTGGTGATGATGTGTGTTCTGTGATGGTGATGTGTGTTCTGTGGTGATGATGTGTGTTCTGTGATGGTGATGTGTGTTCTGTGGTGATGATGTGTGTTCTGTGATGATGATGTGTGTTCTGTGGTGATGATGTGTGTTCTGTGATGGTGATGTGTGTTCTGTGATGTCTTCAGTGAAGTGGCATGAAGAAAATCCACATTACTGGCCGTTGGTCACTGAAAGGAAGGAAGAAGACTTGACAGCTTCTGTTGACGCTGGATTTTCCAAACCCGATTGAAGATGTTTTTACATATATAGTCTATAAAAATCTTTGTTTTTGTATATTGTAATATTTTATATTTTGATTTAGACTGTATTTATGTCAAGTCGTGCATCTGATTCAAAATAAAGTGCTGGTCTGGTAAGATCTGTGTGTGAAGTGAGTTTGTCCGTCAAACATTATGAATCCTAATAAAAATGACATTTTTTAAAGACGTTTAACTGTTTCATATGGAAAATCTAGATAATCTAACTAATAAAAATCTAACTAATCATAGTTTCTTATATTAACCGGTTAATTGCCTTGTAATAATGAGCATTTCACTTTCCACCGGTAGTGACGCTCCACCTAGTGTTCAAGTGTCCTACACGCGTTACCCGGAAGTGACGTTTAAAGGAACGCACGTGGGATCTTCGATGTTGCGGTAGCAGCACGTGTGTAGATCAGTGTGTTTATGTGAATGTCAGAAGTGGTTTAAAACAGAATCGGTGCTACGGACATTGTAGCTGTATGATGGCAGAACAGGAGCGATATCCTCCACCGAACTTCAGCTGGACCGCGCAGCAGCCGCAGACAGTGGGGTTCGACGCGGCCCGAGACTGGAGCTGGACCCAACCCGCACCAACCGGACCCTGGAACACAAACCCTGGAGCTGTTTATTCTCACGGACATCGACCTTATTATGAACAACAGTATACAGGTAGAGACACGCACTAGAAGTGCCAAAATGGGTATGTTTGTATATTTATTCACACTTACTTACGTTTTACGCACATGTTCATCATCTAGGTCCGCACCATCATTATCCTCAGCATGCTCAAAGACAGGGGTGGCAGGATCACAGACAGCAGTGGGGCAAGAAGGTACCGAGAGCATTTCTTCCGCTTTACAACACAAACCTGTTTATCTCGCTCACTAAATCAGTGTTGTGAGTTTATATTGTGCGTGGTTCTCCTGAACAGAGGCAAAAAGATCCAGAGTTCAGCTACTTCTGTGACACCTGTGATAGAGGCTTCAAAAATCAAGACAAATACGACGAACACGTTTCACAGCACGTAAAGGTAAATTATCATGCAGTTTTAATCATTTCCACAATCATACAGAAAGCTTTGAGTCGTGCAGTACGTTGATCAGAATGTGTGTCATTCTGTTTATTTTGCAGTGTTCTGTTGAGGACTGTAAGTTTACTGCACATGAGAAACTGGTGAAGATCCACTGGAGAAATGTAAGTCTCTTATCCAATCATCTTTCTGTTTCAAAACTTGCTATGGAACAGATCGATCCAGATCTTCTCACATTGATTTTTCTCTTCCAGAATCACGCTCCAGGTACCAAGCGAATTAAACTGGATACACCAGAGGAGATAGCCAGATGGAGAGAGGAGAGACGCAAGTATGATTCCCAAAATTTAGTCCTCAAACTCCTCCAGAAAGTCTATGATCTCTTGCATGGTTTGGTGTGAATGTTCAACGTGTTGGATGCATTTAAATGTTTTATTTGTGCAGGAACTATCCGACACTGAGTAACATGCAGAAGAAAGTGAAGATAATGGAGGTGAAGCAGCAGAGAGGAGATGTTCTGGAGACAGCACAGTTTGGGTGTGTTGTTGAATTGCACGTCACAGTTTGTATCAGTTCAGACAAACCGCACGTGTGTCTTTGAACATAAGATTTGGTTTCTCCTCAGGCGTATAAGGAACCGCGGCAGAGGGCGTGGTTCTGGTAGAGGCTTTAACAGGTGGAGTCGAGGAGCTCATGAAAGATCTGAACCCTTGAGCTCAGAGGTGAAGCAACCCACGTCACTTCAGCAGACACACCAGGATGGAGACCCGCTTGGAGCTCTGGCCAACAGTGACGCAGGTCAGCAAGATGGTTCTTCTTACAAATTTATTTGATTGATGAAGAGTAATGAGTTCCTGTAGCAGGTAGAGCATTGCACTAGCTGCGCGAAGTTGTGGGTTTGATTCCCAGGGAACACACATACTGATAAATTGTATAACTTGTGTAATCAACAAATATTGATATTATGTGAGAGATTGTGGAGTAATATATGAGACATGAACTTGCACAGATATGCAGGAAATCCCAAATTAACAAGTCAATTTAATGGTCCATTTCATTCTGTCAGGCTCGGATAAGGAGGACTCCACTCAACAGAAGCAGCCGGGCCTCTCTGTTGCACCCAGAAATGTGACCTCAGCCCTGGGGTCACTCATGGCCAGTTATGGGGGCGATATGACAGCCAGTGAAAGTGAAGGAGATACAGATGGTTGGTACTTAAAAGTCGTCATTTATATTACAGTGGCCCCAGGAAATCGTTCTTGTCCTTTTCTTGTGTTCCCGTCCAGTACTAAGATTATTTTCCCCGCTACAGATTCTCCCGTGTTACGAGCGACTCAGGCTTTGGAGAAGAATAAGGTGTTGTTAGAGGCTCATCCTGTTCCCTTCCAGAGCAACACAAACGCCCCACCACAATCCCATCATGCCCCGGCTGGCAGAGGAAGAGGCGCTAGTGGGAATCAGAGGGGCAGAGGTCACGGCGGGGGTCACAGAAACTGTACTAAACGAACACTGCTGGAAATGGTAAGTGATACACACACAACTGAATGATGAACGATACAGAAACACACAATTTATCACTATTATCTCGTGTCATCTTCAGAGCTCCACAGAAAGACGTTTTTTGAATGACAATGACAAACTTTTGAGGAATCTGTTGTTCGTAATGTTACACAATAATGTCACATCACGTGTGTGTTTTAACGTTAATGAAAACGAGTTTTTGGTTTGGCAGTTATTGGCTCCTGATATACGCCACGAGAGGAACGTTATTCTTCAGTGTGTTCGATACATCGTCCGGAAGGAATTCTTCGGGCTGGCTGGTAGACACCGTAATGACATCACAACCGTGACTACAAAGAACTTGATGTTTGAAGAAGCCGATGGCAGTAGTTCCACGGATGAGAACGTCGTTAGAAATGTGGGCGAACATTTAGTGGTGACCAGTGAATCACAAGAGGAACTGAATAATGCAGCTCGCTCCATGGACCACACAGGGCTCGTTCAGAGATCTCCAGAAATTTCACAGACCTCTGAGACCAGCTGCGAAACAGGTGTCTGTGATGTCACTGATGTGTCGGTTAGGTGTAATGAGACAGGTGTCATCTCGGCTCACAGTCCAGATAAAGCCAAGCAGCCCAGCATCTTTCTGCAGCTGTTTGCTCAGAGTTTAGTGTGTGAGGACTCTGCTCCTGATTCCCCACAGACCAAAGATGCTCCTGATGCTTCACAGGAACCTCAGGACTCTTTCACAAAGGCTGTAGACGAAGCAGAAGACAGCCAGACATGCCACGAAGGTTCCACAAATAACACGGTTGACCAGTAAATGATTATTTGTGCATATTTATGATGTCATGGCAACATAGTAGATCAAAGGTATTAAAAAATATGAGCAGATGTTTGTTGCGTTGGCACGTCACCGTAAAATGTTAAAACAAATAAAAACACTCATCACAGGTGCTGAAAGTCGTGACTGCTTTCAATGAATGTGATGTCACCAGTTATGATACGGTGATATCACCAGCAGATGATCTTCCTCTACTGTCATGACATCAGTTATACTGCAGTTTTTAGAAACTGAATCCAGTGAAGGCCAGACAATCAGATGTTGATACATGTGTCCTGTCAAAAATAATGGCAGATAAAAAATATGTTTGAAATGAGTTTCTTGTAACTCAGAGATGCACACAGGTGATTGTATGGATGTAAAGGAGCCACATGGTGTTTTTATGGTTTAGATCTTCTGATGGATATCTGTGTCCATGACACGTTCATGAAGATGGAGATCTTGAAACCTCTTGGCTGTTTTTTTTTGTGCTTCATCTTGAGAAGTCCTGCAGGTTTGTTTTGTAAATAAATACACACGTAAAATGTCTCGTCCCGCCCATCAGTTCTTCTGAACGCTGTAGATCTGCTCATTTGATGGTTGGAGGAACCTTCATTATCAGATGAAGGTTTGTCACATCTTCTGTCATCATCATCTGTGAGACACATGTACATCAACCCCGAGATTGTAAATCCTAAAGTGCCTCTTTATCATGAAACGTTGGTTTTCTCCTGTCTTCATATCTACAGAAGTAAATAAATACAGAAATCATTTTTAGATATCTTTTTGACCAAAAGCTCAGAGTAACTCGTTAATGAAGTCTAAATGTGTACTGCTTTTGTGCTTCCCTTACAAGGGGTCAATAAACCAACCTGTTAATTTTTGTCAAAAGCGACTGTCTCTTATTTCTGAGAGTTCAATGAAGGATGAGATGAATTTAATGAATTATGTTTTTCCACAATAACAAAGTAGCACAGTACAGCTCAATGTTATGGTAATGCCAAAAGGTAATACAAAGTTATATCATGTTTCTTTGAACGTACCGTGGTATTTTTAAGTCATTTGTAAATACTGTTGTAGGCCTGCAATAGTTATTCAATAACGAATCATGGTACCACTGCAGCACGTTTTGGCATGCTTGGATGTTTGTTTACCAAAATATCACATGATCGCTCAAGTCATTTATTAATACGACATTGACAACATACCAATACCACTTCAACGTTTACAAGTGCTCTTATCTACAGCTTCTGCGAAAGCAGCAGCTGGTCTGAAATCAGTCGCTGTTGCCGCATCGCCGCCGCATGATGCGCAGGCCGTCTGATCCCGAATCAGCAACGAAGAGCTGTCTCATGGTGGGCGTGTCCTGTCCGCGGAGGCCCCGCCCGGTGGAGTCGTCATCACAGCTGCTAGCACGTCGGTTAGCGTGCTAAGAGCGCTGATGTGTGGTGAGGGGATGAGACAGCAAAGCTCCTAATGAAGCCATTTTACCGTCTTCACGGCGACCGGGGACGATTTTAACCGCCCGTCGGATCGTTTCTGTGAATGTTCAGTGGTATAAAGACGTCAGCTGAGCGCCTGCGATCATAAAGGTGATGTCGACTGTTAACCTTCTTTATCGACCGGCATTGAGCATCAGCTGATGCGTGTGACACAAATACATGTGTGCGTTTGTGGTTTAACCCCGGGACTCATGATGCAGATGGATAGAGTTTGTGTTTTAAAGACGAACCAGTTAACCAGCCGGCGCCTTTGAAGTGTTAACCAGGAGCTAGCCGACGTTAGCCTACTCTAAAGGTGATATTGTCTGTGATAAACACTTGTTTGTCATCAACAGCGCGCTGGAGCTGTCAAAACTCTCGCTTTCTCCCGACCGGGGACTTTGTGCGTTTCCTAATGACGTCATTGCACTAGTCTAGGGTGATCTCCTGACACAGCTCTCATCCGTATTTGCTGTTTTCGTATCCCTTAGAAAAGTGAAAATCGCCCGATGCATCACTCAGACTTCGGCAGCGAGTCGCCCAGGACCATGTCTCACCCGTCTGTGTTCCCCGGCCGCAGGGGCAGTAACCCCGGCGGTGGAGCTGCGGTCCAAGCTGATGAGCACCAGGCGTTAGGGATGATGCCCCATATGGCCCCGGCTGGCTCTTCATCACCCGGCCCTCATCATCCACCCCACACTCTCAGCATCCACCCTCAGGCCCAGAGTGTCGGGGCGCAGGTGAAGAAGAAGAGCGGCTTTCAGATCACAAGCGTTCTGCCGGCACAGGTGTCTGCCAGCGGCAACAACAGCATCGCGGACGACACCGAGAGTTACGACGACATGGACGAGTCACACACTGAAGACCTCTCGTCGTCCGACATCCTCGATGTGTCTGTTTCACGAGCCACGGACACGGGCGTTCCTGAGAGGAGCTCCTCTGAAGAAACTCTGAACAGTTTGCATGGAGGTGAGACTCCTGGGGTCACGTCGCCCAACGAGCCCGTCATGCATCACCCTCAGCAGGGGTACATGGTGAATGGTGTCCATCATCACCACCATCAGTCTCATGGACATCACAAAGCTGCCCAAGGAAGACCCGCTGTGGGCTCTGCAGGTGGTGTTGGGCCAGCCCCATCTGGCCCTGCAGCGCAAGGAAAGGTCATGAGTGGGCACTCGGTTCAAGCTGCTGTCGTGGAGGCCAGTGGACCAACAGCTGTGAGCCGCCCCACAGCTTCGGCTCCTGTCGCTGGAGTTATGACCGGAAATGTCGCCGCAGACGTTGCAACAGGGCCCACAGGAAGTGCTTCGCCTGTGCCAGCGGCCGCACCCGCACAGCCTCCGCCTGCGTTCCCCACTGCAACCCCAACGCAGACAAGTGCAGCCTCTACGGCGTCTCGATTCAGGGTGGTGAAACTGGATTCCAGCTCGGAGCCGTTTCGAAAGGGACGCTGGACCTGTACCGAGTATTATGAAAAAGACCCCCCACCAGGAGATACAGCAGCTGCTCACAGAACTGTGGAAAACATCATTCACTCAGAACACGAGACCACCAGTGGCAGTTCTTCTGGAAGTACCCTCAGTGGTGGAGGAGATGCCCCACAGAGCTACGCTGCACCCAGCGGTGGTGCCCACCCACCCCCTCAACTCCACGTTCATCCTCAAGATACTCACTCTGTTCCTCACCCCACTGTTGTTTCCTCCATTAACACCCAGGCAGTTTCTGCGACAGGCATGTTGGGTACAGACAGTTCATCTGCCCCTCTTAGACCCCAACAGTCAGTGCCATACGGTGTGGAGGGCCAAATACCCCAGGTGCAGAGTAGCTATCACACCAATGTGAAACCCCCTATGGAATACGCTCAGATTGCACCAAATATCCAGCCCGCAGCTCAGCCGCATCAGATCGCATCAATTCAAACTGCTGTTTCGCCCCGAGCTGCTCCAGGGCCCATTGGGATACCAGGACTTTCAGCAGCTCCCATTGCAGTTCCTCAGCCAGTATCTCCACGCCTGCAG
The DNA here is from genome assembly GCA_036877575.1 of Botia almorhae. Lineage (NCBI taxonomy): Eukaryota > Metazoa > Chordata > Actinopteri > Cypriniformes > Botiidae > Botia > Botia almorhae. The sequence goes on along the minus strand of JAZGTJ010002346.1, from coordinate 35,918 downwards.
GCTCCTGCCCCACAAATGGGCATGCCACAAACAAGCAGCATCGCCCCAGCCCAGCTGCACCCAGACCAGCAACAGACTGGAACCCAGTTGTCTTCATCCAGCACTTCCGGGTCGAGCATGCCTTCCGCAGCGGCTCAGAGTAGCATGCAGCCAGCACTGCAGTCAGTGTTGCATGGGGCTGCAATACAAGGCCATCACAGTGGACAGGGTCAACAGGAAGGACGGGCTCCCCCAGCGAGTGCCTCCTACGCTGGGATGAGCGCTGTGACAGCCTCTCAGCTGGAAGACGCCCAGCGTCTGCTGCTGCAGCATCACCCTCTTCTCTCTCTGCCACGGCTGGCTGCAGGAGGCGCGATGGGCCTCGCAGGACAGACTGCGGCTGACGCTGGTGCTGCCCTCAGTGCAGAGGTCTCAGCTGGTGCAGATGAAGACAGGTGAGATCCAGTAACATCTTTATTACTGATTACTCTCCACTCAGCCTCTGTATAATAAAATAAGATGAATGTTTGATTGGCTAAACTGCTCAAAATATAGAATGTGTTCACATATATTGGGCCCAAATGCACAAACCTTGTATTTAATCATGTCTGAATAGTTTATTGAATCCAGCTTTTGGCCCTAATAAACATTTATTGCAATAATAGGTGTCACTTATTTTAGTGTCCAGGTTAATCAAATTTATATTTTGCATAAATACTAAATTATAGTTCGCATAATATGCTAAATTATATTTCGCATAATGAAGGGTCATTATTTTGTATTGAAAGTTAGTATTATGACATTAGTTTCATGAATATTCAGCACTACTTTATTGTCAGAAATAAACTTTTAATAATTTTATTCTAATACCATAATAAACATCTTTCTTTCTCGGCACAATTATTTTTAATCTGCATTTAAAAAGTACTGATGCATAATGCATATTGTGCTTTACAATATAAATATTATATCATTTTTAAAACTTGTGAAATGGGCCAGTCATTCCTTGACAGATTTTGAGAGATTCTTCTAAAACTGAAACTGGTGTTTTATGGCGATGTTTCTAGTGCTTGAATGAGTTGTTCTGTTCTGTTCTTCAGGCTGTTCTGTTTGTGGACAGTGTCAGGTCAATCTAGTCTCTAAATATAGCCGCTTGTCCCTGATCATGTCTGTGTGCCTTTCATCTATATCTCTCTCTGTTCAAATCATCCGTCTTCTGAAAGATTGCAGGGCATGCGTGTCGTATCACTGCAGAGGTCAAAGGTCAGTCCCTCACTGACACAGACAGTGTGTTATGAGCGCTGTAAAACGGCGCGATGGGTAGCGTGTTTTCATTGACTGCAGTCGACTCGGCAGCGAGCGCGTGTGGGTGATGCAAGGACGGTTGAGAGAGGCCTGTCTGGTTGCCATAGTGACGCATCTGCAGCTCTGCGAGTGACTCAGCAGAAGATGCGAGTGTGACACCTCTGAACGTGTCATGGCGCTGGAGTGTATTGCAGCAGGTGATTGTTGTTATGAAACGATCGCATTTAATAATGTGCGGTTGTTATTAAAGTCTTTCTCTGTTTTCTGTTTAGTCGCAGCAGTTTCATGCGTGTGAGTTCACACGGATGCTGCAGTAGCAGGAACGCGTCAGCGGTGATTTTGGGGATGTTGATGCAGAAATGCATGTTTGCAGGATTGTCGTGTTGATTCAGCATTGATTTCTGTACTGTAAACTCTCTTGAGACGTGTGAAAACGGCAGTAATTCAGCCGTCAGTGCTGTCAGTTCTCATCTCTGTCTCAGTTGAGGTTGAAATGCTGAATCACTCCAGGAACTTCAACTGACTTACAGCCTGATTATCAGTTTAATATGATTTGTTTCAAATCAAATCTCTTAATTTCCTTCCAATAGATAATGAACTTCTGTCCGACTGAGACTCGTCTCAGCAGCTGTTATAACTCGGAGCTTTTAAATATTTTAATATAATTTAAATCACTTCAGTTTGATCACATTTCTAATTTTCACCATCTGTTAGTTTTTGGTTTTTGTGAGTATTTTGCTCTCTCTCTCTCTCTCTCTCTCTCTCTCTCTTACTGCAGACAGCATTGAGGGTGATTTTAGGGTAATTGCATGAAACTAGCCAGACAATTAAATATTTTAAATAATTGTTTGTTATTGTTTCTCATTGCTAATCTTGTCTTGTTCACATGCTAAATGTAATTTAAAGATATTTAAAGCTGCAATCCGTTTTTTTTTGTTAAAAACGTTCACAATGGTATATATTTATTTATAATAATGATTTATAATATGAGCTGTCAGGTCTAATTTCGCTGAAAATGTCCATCTGTAGCTAATATGTAACTTTTGTCTCTCTGCCGCCATCTCTGTTTTAAACATAAAATTGCAGAATACTGTACATACTTTAATTTATTTGTTGAAGTCAAACTGACGTTTCCAGAGAAATCGGACTGACAGCTCAAATTATAAATCATTATTATTAATTTTTATTATCATTATTATATAAGCTTATCGTAGGGAATTTGTCATGTACTTACTCAATAACTGTTTATTTATAACCAAAATAAAAGTTACGGATTGCAGCTTTAAGAAATATCATTTTAAGTTTTAAACAGAGATGGCGGTAGAGAGGCAAAAGTTACAGATTGTGCCTTTAATTTAGATCGGACAGCATTCCCAATCCATCGTGTGATTGAGATGGCGTGTGATTCTGTGTATGTCCGGCAGGCGGCAGTGTCTCTCCACTCACAGCTGCAGCGTCTCGTGTGCTGTGCGCTACTGCAGTCTGTCTGCAGTTCTCTGCCGCATGGAACAGTAAACGTCACGTGCTTTCGTGTATTTTGATCTCTCTGCTTCCCAAATGTGGGAGATACAATTTAAAACTGTTTCCTTTTGATTCCGGTGTTAAATATGACCCTGATATTTTCTTTACACCTATATGCAGATATTTGTTAATATCTGATATTTTTGTGAATTTGAACATTCTGCAGCTCTTTTGTTTGTATGGACTATAGGTTTATTTTAAGCTCTGATTTAGTTTCAGACTGTAATGTGTCTAAATTGTGTCTGTGAAGCTCTTCATGTCTCTACAGTCTGTCTGTGGATATTTAACATCTGTTTTATATTACACTATAAATGCTCGCCTGGCCTCTTTATTTCTGCTGGTTTGTTTTCACCAGCTGCTCATTAGAGGCCAGAGAGTCTGGGTCTGTCTGGGTTCTGTCTGTCTGGGTTCTGTCTGTCTGCTTGCATTTTGTCTGTCTGTCTTCTGTGTTCCGTCTGCTTGCTTTTTACAGTCCAAGATAATATTTCTGCATTATTTGTTTTCTAAAGTGTCTTTTATGTTCATTGGTTGGATTAGAAATGCATGAATATTACCAGGATTTTAACAGCCCTGAAAAAAGTGCTGCATGCTTCTCTCCAGTGTCATCTGTGTGTCTTTGGGTTGATTAGCAGATTATTGTTGATAACCCAGTAATGAAGCGTCGTCTGCTTATCGTGTGTGTGTTTCTGTCCTCCTCAAACACACAGTTTCTCTCTCCGTCTGTTTCCTGCTTACTGTTTACTGTGAATTCTCCCTGTACACACATGAAACTCTTTAACTGCGTTTCAGTTTTATTTATTTAAGCCGTTTATAAGACGTCTAATGTGTGATGCGGCTCATGAGTGTGTGTGTAGAACAGTGATTCGTAACTCGCATTATGTAAGTGATGTGCCATGTGTTATGTAAGAGAACACAGGTGCCTGTAACCAATCAGATCACTTACTCTGAGATTCAAGAGCTTTTGGAAGTCCATGGCAACAGTTGCTATGTGCCCTGCACCCTACATATGCGTACAGCTGCATTTGTGCACACTTCTGAGTGAAGGGATGAGGATTTATTGATGTAGATTTCTCAGATATGATGACATAACCAAATAATAACCAAACATAACCAATAAGAGTTTGTAGGAACTAGTAGTGTTAACGAGACATGTTTATATTTGTGACTTAGTGTTTTTTCTCAACGTGGTGACGTGTCGCTGTTGCCATGACAACCAGACCCCGGCATTTTATAGAAAATCAGATTTGTAGTGCAGTGCAACCGATAGTGACGCGACATTTGCATACACACGACGTCTGCTGGCAATCGCACAGTAGCCCGGTGTGACGATCCACAGGAAGTGATGTAATGATTTAATCTTGTCAAGGTGTCAATCGTGTGAAGGTGGGAAGACTCACATTGGTCTGATTAATCATGGTCACATGATCAGAGGAGCTGTGAATCTCTCACTCCTAAAATAAACATCATCTCATCACCTGGACGAACCCTGATAGCTCTTCATTGAGCTGTAGTAACATGCTAACATGCTGTAGCGTGTTATAACAACAATCTCTCTCTCTCTCTCTCTCTCTCACATGTTTTAATGTAGGTTTTGCAGGTTAGGCCCAGAGGACCCCCCCGACACACACACTCTCTGTATAGTTACACAGTGTACTAGGTCAAGATTACTGAAGCAGAATTAATTTTTTTCCACCGCCTTTAGCTCAACGCTTCTCTGTTTTCCTATTGGCTGAACGGAAGGTACAGTTTGCTTTGTTACTGATGAGTCGTTAGTAATTCTGCACTGTGATTGGTGAATACAGTCTGTGCATGTCTCTTGATGGACAGATAAGCGTTAGACTGAAGAATCATTTGTGCTGTAATTGTCATGTCTTTACTCTGCATGCTTTCTTCATCAGGTTTTAGTATTTAGTATGTCTGTCTTTTGATTTAACGACAGCAGCTGCGGAGCTGCAACGACAACATCTGATGATCCTTGATGTTCTCAGCATGATTTTTATTTTACATATTTAAAATCATTAAAACTGTGTTTCCATGTTTATGTGGAAAACTGACCTTTTTGGTGGTCTCGTACTGGAGTCATTTGTGCTGGTCAGATCAGAGTTTAAATGTTTTGTCTGATCACTGGACTTCTCCTGCACTTAGCTGATGGTTCGAATGGGATTCTGGGTCATGAGTTTGTTTGTTTACTCGTAAAGTACACAGTCATGTTGCTGGAGTTGCTGCATCTTTTTTATTCTGAATGCATGCAACATTTCTCGCGCCTCTTAGATGGAGAGATGGAGAGCAGTCTGACACGGAGTGATGGCTGCGTTTGCCGTTGATATGTTTCTCTGTGTGCGTGCACATGCCCTCGCCCTTGATTGCGTGTTGCACGTGTGGGCACGTGCACAGTGCTGGCTTTGTTCTTTAGATCGCAGACGCTGGACTCGTGCTGTGTGTGCGTCGAACCAGACGCTGATGCGATGAGACGAGACCATAAGAGAGCAGCAGCTTTCTGTTGAAAATCATCTTTCCTCATCATCTTCTGCAGTCCATGTACAAAGAAATGACAAATAAAAACCTGTTTCACGATGACCTAAATATGGATAATATTATAATTAGGAGGTTGGGTTGTGGTTATGGTGTGTGGTCCAAACGGCAACCTCTGATTGGTTGGCAAATCTAATCCCTGGCTGTTTATGTAACAGAAGCAAGCTGGTCATGTGACATCAGTGACATCACAAGTCCCTCCCGTTGGCAATGTGTAGTGTAATGAGCTTTGATTGGTCGGTAATAGACAACACTCACTCCTTCACACACGCACACACGTACCTTTGGATTTTCGCGTGTTGTGTTCCTCAGTACTGTTGATGGTGTTGGGTGTGAGGTGTGGACCACAGTTGGGTCTGGCAGACGTCTGGGGAGTTGCTTGTTTGCAGTGTGTGGAACATTTGATTGACCTCCATGAAAGAGTCGAGGCTGCTGGAGCCAGAAGGCCCTGAGACGATGTCTCTCAAACTGCTGTTCTGGGAACTGAAGCAGCATCACAGGTAACACGTGCTTTTGAACCAACGGGGCATCTGAGCATCTGTGGGGATTCCAGGCTGATGGGAACTGAATCAATCAATCAGAAAACCGTATCAATAGAGTTTAATAGAATATCTGTCTGTGTATTTTTCAGGTGCTTCAGCCTTCAGATTTGCTATTATAGATTTTGTGCTCCTGGGAAGATGTGTCCACTTAAAAGAGGAATTAATGAAGTTTAAATGTTCTGAATAGTCAAACATAATGCGTAGAATTGCTTTACTGTAATTCAGCTCCAGTTTACATGTGCAAACTGCAAAACAGGAGCAAAATGAGTCAGAGTAAAAGTAAAATATTACACTTATGTAACTAATTATATGTAATATATAACAGAAGCAAAACAGGTCTGAGTAAAATGAATACTTGTACTGTACATAACTATATAATCTAAACATACTATATAGTATCATATATAACAATATAATATAAACAGTCTGCAGATGTGTAGTAAATTGTGGTAGGAGGCAGGATTGTTAAATCAGAGAATGTTGTGTGTTTGGTCATTGTTGTAATTGCAATAATAGTAATTTCAGTAAGATCATTTTGTGTTCTTATGATTTATGGTTTATTCTGACGCTTGTGGATGTTTCACATAGACATCGCACACCGACCAAAACATGTGTTTGCAAAAAATGACCACACCTACCAACTCCAGCGTGTATGTGTTTATATAATACATAGAATACAGCCTGATACATATGCATTAGTAGTAATTAATCATCACTTAATTGTAGCGCATACACTTCAGACGTGTTGCGTAATGTTTTTAACCCCAGACAGTGACTAGTGTGGAATCGCTAACAATAGAACATTACCACCCAAAATAGTGTGTGTGTGTGTGTGTGTGTGTGTGTGTAGCTTGTCAGTTCTGAATCACACTTCTGAGAATGTAAAATATCATCTAAATCATCTCCAGTAATACAGTCACCTTCATGAGAACAGTGAGCTGAGCATGTGTTGAGTGTGTCAGTCTGTTTTGTTCTTGCGCTCTCTGAAGGTAAACGAGTGATTCGTTGATCAGTTTTACATCTGTGAGCTGTGATTGTTCCACTGTGAGCTGTGATTGATCTGTGATTGATAAGTGATTGTTTTAGAGAAAATGAAGGTGCTGATGGTAATGATTATGAAACCAGAGTTAGTGGACTTCATCATAGCAAACAACAGGTGGTGCAGGTTCATGATTCATTTTTTAATGGTTTTAGTGAATCGTCTTGTGTAATGTATGTAATGTACAGTTATGTATGTTATGTTTGTTTCAACGTATATGGCAAGCAGAAGGTGCACACGTTCGGTTTGTTATCCTAATTGCTGAAAAGGTAATAGACATTTTTTTTAGTTTCTGTGAAGTGCTAAGGATAAGTTGAGATATTATACGTTTATATATATAAATATATATATATATATATTTAAAATGCCATAATTAATATGAGCCCCAGAATTCAGACTGCGCGTCATCTACTGACCGACAGGTGGCGCAGTTCTGTTCATTTTGTCCTACAGAAACACATCTCGCCCTCTTTTTAGACTTGAACAAACAAAACCATGCTGAGATATCACGTGGAAACAAGCGTCTCAGTGTTGTTATCGGTACTGCCATTGTTTTCTGTCGTTTATTGTGACTCTCCGGTGTCGGTTCCGTTAGCCCAGCGAGCAGCAGTAGGTAGGGGCGGGGCGTGGCATAGATTAGTCAAATATCCTGCAGGCTTAGCCAATGGCGTGCCTGGGTGCGCTGAGCCCATTTTATGCAAATAACCCAGCAGCTGCCGGTCCGAGTGCGGAGGCTCATTCTGGAGCGTCTTTGTGGCGGAAATGTGATGTTTATACGACCTGATGTGTATATTTCTATTGCTGTTGTTTATGGGCGGAATAGAATGAACGGTGCTTGTTATACAGTGGCGATGGACGTCAGTGTTTATCGGCTGAGAAATTTCTCCATCTCGTTTCTGTCGTCGGTTTTGGGCTCGTCACCTGTCAGTCTTGATAAGAGGTACATATGAGATCAGAGATGATGTATTCCACACCGTAGTGTTGCTGCTAATGTGATGTCACGTTATTATGACCGGTGATGGTGCGCCGAATGCGCTGTTACAGCATCTCCGTGCCCATCCGACGGATCCGTTCCCGTTTCCATCGTCTGGAGCTTATTCCGTTTATTTCCTCGAGCGATTGTTCGTCGGTTGTTGTTTGTTTTTGAATCCGTCCGCAGATGTTATGCAACATCATCCGCGCACAAAGCGACGATCAAATGAACGCGTGAATCGTGTCTGAACGTGTTGTTTTCTCTCCGCAGCTCGTCGGGAGCCAGTGTGGTGGCCATCGACAACAAAATCGAGCAAGCCATGGTGAGTTTGACTTCATCATCCTCTTCATCATCCGTTCAGACACGGGCATCGTCTTTACATAGCAGAGATCGTAGAGATTGCTGTGTGTTAATGCAGTCTCTACATTGTTAATGACCAATTCTGGATAGATAGACAGATAGATAGATAGACAGAGAGATAGATAGACAGAGAGATAGAAAGAAGTTGGGAACGTGTATTGTATCAGATCTTACAGTATTTTCTGCTGAAATATGTTCATATTATGAGCAAGTTGGTTCCACGGATATCATTCATGTATGTTTATATCGTAAAACACGATTCGGAGCTTGTTGCCAGGCAAACGCATCACAGATGCGCTTCACAAGCAGCGAGCAGCTCCACCCTCTGGATGAGGAACATTATGTTCCTGTCTGCAGCCCAGAGAAGCGAACATCATATGTAACAGAATCCACCAGTACAGAATATCTATATGTACAAATACACCGTGTTTCTGTAGTGTAATAGTGCGTAAATGAACCAGTAAAAGATCTTTATCCGTTATTCAGCGTTCAGACAGCCATGAAAAAACCTTCAGATTGCAGAGAGTTCATTTCAGAGAGTTTTTTAAATTGTACATAAACCCAGCCAACAATTTTAAGTTGTAATAATGTTTCCCTAATGTTTCCATTAAGAATGTTATTTTGGAAGTTCTAGGAATGTTCAATTTTTTTAAAACGTTGTATTAATGTTATTGCTAGGTTATAAGAACATAGTTTGAACCTTTTTCAAATTTCAAATTGTTTTTAAGACATTCCACTAACTACTTGAGAATAGCGTTTTTGATATATGATATATATAACATTAAAAAAACATTTTAGTAACGTTACTGCAAGGACATTTTTGATATCTTTGTGCGAATTTTAGAGAGCATTAGCCAACGGTCTGAGAATGCAACTTTTTAATGTTGCTAAATTTAAAAATATTTTAATAGATCTTTGGTGATAATCTTCTGTAGAGCTGTTCATAATTTTCAGTCTCATGTTCTGGATGAACCTCATAGTTAATATTTAAGTGTGCTTTCAGGACCTTGTGAAGAGTCACCTGATGTACGCGGTGCGTGAGGAGGTGGAGGTGTTGAAGGAGCAGATAAAGGAGCTGATTGAAAGGAACTCGCAGCTGGAGCAGGAGAACACGCTCCTGAAGAACCTGGCCAGTCCCGAACAGCTAGCGCAGTTCCAGGCACAGGTTCAGGCTGGGTCCCCCACCTCTGGCCCTCAGACCGGGGCCCTCGGAGGCCCAGCGGCCCTCCAGCAGAGTCTGCCGTCTAACCAGGGGCCCGGGTCCACTGCGTAACTACCTCTGCCTGGAGCTACTGACCCAAGCCTGAGCTACTGGCTCAAGACAACAAAACAGGACATGACAAAGTCTTATTGATACTGTGAACAAACGGGGTTGTTTGTTGCAGTCAGACGGGTGATTTCTGGGATTTCTGACTCATTTCAGACTGTGTTGCACATGTCGACTCTCACAGACACATTTAGAGCTTCTCAGAGCTCCTCTGCCTCAGACAATCAATACTGACAACCACTTCTAGTGGACTGAACCAGCGTAATTACGTGTGACTTCAGTCACATGACGCTGGGCTCAGCCAATCACACGCCGCATGCAGAACGGAACCTTTATCTCCTGTGACATCAGTATTATTACAAACCGGTGATGTAAAATCGTGCTGTTGTTGCCATTCTTTTTTTTTCAAAATGCTTTGATATTTTTGTTACCGGTTTAATTAGTTTCAGTTTTATTTTTTGTTTGTATTTCTTCCTTTAACGCACTTTGTAATGGAAACGTGTAGGAAGAGAAAACCAGGAGCGTCACACGAGCACCTCATTCGAGCGAAAGAGAATCTGAATTATTACATCCTGTGCTTGTTGGATATGTAACAGTTGTTATTTATGTCAGTTTTGGACTGATAATGGAGGGATAAAACGTGAATCCGCTGTGGAACAATTTACCGTTCTGTCATGGAGCTTGTTTCTTATGAAAGTGTTGAAACATTTGTATGATCTGTTTTGTTTGTGTGAAAATACAACATGTGGACAGTGAAATGTGTTTCACTAAAGCGTCAAAACTACAGTACAAAACTTCAGACTTTCACAGGCCTATCGTGGTCTGGACTGACAGAAATGTCCCTCAGACTCATGAACAGATCAGACTCTTCCACCTTATCTGAATCATCACAGTTCTGCTTAAAACATGAAAGGATCGGAAAGAGACTTTGATTATAGGAAAGTTGTTTTGCCTTACAGTCGATCATCTGGCTGCCTTGCACATCACAGCTTTAATCTGTTAGTGATAATGACCCATGAGTGTCGAATCTGACCTCACGGCTTCTGCATGTTTCCTTCGAACAACACCAGACAATGTGACGTCGTACAGTTGCACTAAACAGTTGCACATTGACTTTATTAAAATGTAAAAAAAATATTAAAAACTGTCTTCAGCGTTCTTTATTTTATTCTTGGTTATGGGTTAGTCTGATAAACCGTATGTGCTAAATATGAGCTCGATTGAGTTACTCTTGTGAACTAACGTGTGATGTGAGTCGGTCGTGTCGGTTCATCTGAATTTGACGAGCATAACAAGGACACTTGCACTAAAGTGAATTTTATGTTATAGAGCCCTGACACAGTTTATTGTGAATGTACATTTGTAGTTATAGCTGAAGGTGGTGGAATATTACATTCACTTCAGTTGTGAACATGTTAATGTAATCTTAAATGGAGATAAAGCTAAACATCACCGATTATGCTGGTGGTCTTGAGTCAGAGACCACCATGTTGACTACATGAGTTCAACATGCCCTCCAGACTGTTTTCTTCCAGGTTATTGATAACCAGATGTGCATGGGTATGAGTCTTGGTCTTGGGTATGAGGTGAGTAGTTTACTTACCAAACTAAACTTAAACAGATCAATCCTAAACTACACCATTTCTGGATTTTGATACTGATTTACTTGAAAAGACATCAACCACTGGAACCAGCAAAAAAGGCAACAGAAATCTGTCACAGTTAGCTGCCGTCAAATCATAGAAATGTTGAAATGTGGTTTTTTAACATATAACAAACCAATGGCACACACTAAAATCAGACATTGTAATTGTCTTGAGGCCTGTGCAGCTGAGTCTTCAGATCCTTCACCTCTGTCTCCATGTGAGTGATGTCACTGCAGAGCTGTCTGTGATTGGACTGAACCTTCTTCAGTTGACAGTGAAGTCGTTTAATGATGGCGTCACATCTGCGGTTCTGGATCTGAATACAGATACAGAGTTATGACATCTGCTCACAAGCCTCGTCCTGCGGTTTGAGTATTTACCTCTATTTCCTTCCTCAGCTGTGAGTGAGATGCTTGTTCTCTCTCCAGGTGAGCTTTTCTAACTCGCACCGTTTGTCTGGCGTTATAAATATGTGCTTTAAAGATGTCAATTTCCTTCTGGAAAGAGCAAAACAAATGTACGATTATATAATCATACATAATTACAGTGTAGGAACAACGTGTAAAGACAGTATTACATCATTTGTGAGATGTACAGACCTGTGACTGACGAACAGAATTGCCTTCTGGATTCTGTAAGTCCATTTTCAGTTCCTCGAGCGCGTCTCTCAGTTTAGACACCTGCTGCTCTTTCTCCTGTAATTCCTTATAAACAGCTGTTTGCCTCTCCACCAGGAAAACGGCTTCTTTAAAATTCTCCATTTTGGTCCGGTGCAGTTGGTACCCCGCGAGTACCGAGCGTAAGTTTTCCGACTGCTCCTCTATTGAATTTCTGAGTTCCAGGTTTTCCAGTAAGATGGTCTGTGTCTGTGCGTTCAGACTGGTGAGGTTGCTCTGAATCTGCTCAATATCACACAACAGAGCCCCGAGGCTTCTCTCTTTCTGCTGGAGATCAGAAAACACAGCCTCACATCTCTGCTCCATCTCTGCTAGTGAAGCCTGTTCGGGAATAAATGCTGAAATTTAGACTTCTAAAAATTTGCATTTAACAGGGTTTAAAAAGGTTTCTTATTTTCATCATCAGTTTCACAGTATTTGTAATTTCATAAATATTTCTGATACTGTGTACGTGTGTAAAAGATTTCAGTCTACAGTGTGTTGAGTGTGTATTACAATCGAATGTGTGTTGTGTGTGTGTTAATTTAGACCTGCAGCGTGTTGTGTGTGTGTTGTTTCGGACCTGCAGTGTGTTGAGTGTGTGTTGTGTGTGTGTTGTTTCGGACCTGCAGTGTGTTGAGTGTGTGTTGTGTGTGTGTTGTTTCAGACCTGCAGTGTGTTGAGTGTGTGTTGTGTGTTGTTTCAGACCTGCAGTGTGTGTGTGTGTTGATTCAGACCTGCAGTGTGTTGAATGTGTGTGTTGTTTCAGACCTGCAGTGTGTGTGTGTGTTGGTTCAGACATGCAGTGTGTTGTTTGTGTGTGTTGTGTGTGTTGTTTCTGACCTACAGTGTGTGTGTGTGTGTGTGTGTGTGTGTGTGTGTGTTGTTTCTGACCTGCAGTTTGTTGCGTGTGTTTTGTTTCAGACCTGCAGTGTGTTCAGTGTGTGTTGTGTGTGTGTTGAGAGTGTGTTGTGTGTGTGTGTTGTTTCTGACCTGCAGTGTGTTGAGTATGTGTGTTGTGTGTGTGTGTTGTTTCTGACCTGCAGTGTGTTGAGTGTGTGTTGTTTCAGACCTGCAGTGTGTTCAGTGTGTGTTGTGTGTGTGTTGAGAGTGTGTTGTGTGTGTGTGTTGTTTCTGACCTGCAGTGTGTTGAGTGTGTGTGTTGTGTGTGTGTGTTGTTTCTGACCTGCAGTGTGTTGAGCACGTGTTGTTTCAGACCTGCAGTGTGTTCAGTGTGTGTTGTGTGTGTGTTGAGAGTGTGTTGTGTGTGTGTGTTGTTTCTGACCTGCAGTGTGTTGAGTGTGTGTGTTGTGTGTGTGTGTTGTTTCTGACCTGCAGTGTGTTGAGCACGTGTCGTCTGTCTGCCAGCTCACGGGCTCGTGACGCCCCCTGCTGGAACACGTGCTGTAATGTCTCACACAGAGGAAACTTCTGCTCTCTGACCCGTGAGAACATTACATTTATTTTAAATTAACTCGACTTAAAGTCTTACGTACATCAACTGCATAAAGAGAAACAGATCAAACTACGACAGCCTAATCCAGAAGAACCGAGGCGGCATGTGACTGGATGTGAGATATGATCTTTTACTGACACACACAAAAGATAAACATGTTTTTCTAACGCATTTAATGAGATTCTTGTGCTGTATGTTAGTAAACAAACACTATTGAATCAAACTAGCGCAAAAAAGAGTTTGTTAAGAGGAAAGACGAACTAACCAACTAGTTATTAAACAGTAAAAAACACTTTCTCATAATCAGTTTAGTTTCGTTTATTCCATGTATTTGTAGAAAATAAATGCAACTTTAATATATTAATACAGAAATACAGCTTATAAAGTTTACCTGTCAGTGCTCATTTTTTAGCGGTAAAATGCTATTGACAAGAAGGCTGCGCGCGCTGCCTACGTGCGTGTTACGTATAATGAATCTGTTACGTACGTTTTAGATTCATTATATATTATATTATATATATTAAATAATATATTGTATTAATTATATGAAACGCCTTTAGTGTCTGCAGAGATTCTTGTGCCAGAATTTCTTACTGTGTGTGTGTGTGTGTGTGTGTTTATGAGAACACACTTCCTGTGTCCTCATAAACCAAATTAAAAACATACTAAAAGGTGATTTTATTATCAATTAAAATGGCAAACGTTTTCTGTAAGGGTTGGGTTTAGGGGTGAGGGGATAGAGTATAGAGTCTGTACAGTACAAAAGTCATTATGTCTATGAAACGTCTCCACAAAGCATAGAAACCTTAACGTGTGTGTGTTTGTGTTCCCATCATGCAGCGCTTCAGTAGAACTGAGTGTTTGCTCTGGTGTCTGCTTCTTGCTGAGTGCCATTAAAACATCTACTGAGGATGTTTGATCTCTGTGTTAAATGTCCGTGAACTCAATACAGATGTGCAAGCTGAAGCGTTACGCAGCGTTCAGGGAATTATAAATCAAGCTTCAGATCGCATCCATTGTTCATTTTTGTATAGTGTGTTGTAACGATCAATGTGTCGAATAAGTTAAATTTATGCCTATTTGAACTGACATTCCTCTTTATCATCGTGGCGTAACAACACAAACAGTGCCATTTATAGACGTTTGGCTGTCTTACAATGTCTGCCGTGTTGTGCTTTTTGATTTATCGTTGGCTTTTGGTCAAATGTTTTTATGTCTGTTTCTAATCCCGGTCAAGTCTGGCAGGAAATATCACATATTGTCTTTGGGAGCCCAGTGTGATGTAGCAGACAAACAGGATGAGATATGTTCTGTGAGTCAGCTGGGTTTTCCCCACCAGTATTTTACCGTGCTTGTTATTTTCACCTCTTACAGACGTCAGTGGGCTTTATATGGACAACCAAACAAATAAGGTATTCCTGTTCAAACGGTTTAAAAGCATCATAACAATTATAACAATAAACACTACGCTCTTGTTGCTGACCGTGGTGCTGAATTGATCGTCGTGTCCTACAGAGATCACAGTTTCCGGCAATATTTATTGTTGAAATGGTGGATAAGAAAACAGCAGGTTTAGAAAAAGTGCACAGAAATTAACTTTATTAACAAGTATACGGGATATCATGAATTGACATGAATTAATGAATGCATGAAAATGGTATGTAATGCTTCAGATAAACATATGTAAAAATGTATATACATGAAAGAAAAGTAAATGTTTTATGTCTCAGTGGGCCGTGGGCTTCTTAATCAGTCTGGCGTGACGGTCAGTGTTGTTGTAAATGTGCGGTTGTTGTCGGGTGTGTCTCTACAATTACTGGTGGACATCTGCGGCTAGCGACGGTCCATAATGTTTACTGTGGATGTTTTCTTAAAGCTGCAATCTGTAACTTTTTGGGGGTAAAAATGAATGAAAACCAGTTATTGAGCAAATACGTGACAGATAAGTGTTCAAAACGATCTCCTTGACTTACCACGATTTGCAACCCTAACCTTATAATAATTATTGATCTATTTATATTTGAGCTGTCGGGTCCGATTTCGTGGGAAACGCTGTCTTCGTTTGACTTCAGCATACGTAATAAACGTACGTAAAGTAACCTGCCATTTTATGCTTCGAACAGAGATTGGCGGTAGAGAGGCGAAATTTACGCATTGCAGCTTTAAGCATAGATGGTCACTGTTTCTCACCCAAACCAACTCACTAACTTTTTCATTTGCTTATCCTAAAAGCCCCAAAGTAGCTGCCTTCAGCTTCCGGGTCAAGCATCCATGAGTTCGACACGCTAACATACACGCCGTCTCCAGCCTGCAGGACGAACAGCCCACCCTGCTGCTGACAGCACATGTGGTACCCCCCTCTCCTCCATGTCCGAGTGCTTCCAGTTTTCATCAGCACGGACGGCCTCCAGGGGGCGCTGTGAGACACTCTCTCGTGGTGCACGTACTGTATAAGCTGAACTCCAGCGTCTGGTGGAGTGACCGAATGTCCGTTTGAATTAAAACCCGGACCAAAACCGGCGTCAGCCTCTAAGCTATCATAGTGACGGAAACATGTTTTAGAATATATGTAGTACAGCCCAGATTTCTGCACGAGTATTCGCCCATCACGGTATCCAAAGTGTGCAAGGTGACCCTGGTCAGGGTTCCAGTGGATTATAGTTGTATAAATGTCTCCTGAGGAAATAAAAGAGCGAGTATTTGAACTTTATTGTGACTGTATTTAATAAACGAGACGTCAGTATTGATCGAAACATGTAATATTGATTGTTTTTACTGTGGGTTTGTATAGATGGTTTGATCGGTAGGTGAGCGGCTGGTGTATTCTGTCTGTGAGGTCTGCCCTGATACGTCAGTCTCTCGCTCTTCACAGCCTCGCTAAGAACTGCCTGTTTAAAAGCAATATATATATTATATTGTATATATATTTAATCAAAAAAGCAATTGCACTAACATGTTTATCTTCAGACAATGTTCATGTTAGGTTGAGATAACACTCAACGTACAACCAAAAGCTCGTACCTCGCTGTTGTTCTTCAGCTCTGCGCTTGAATCTATCTGGAAAACATTACAGCTTTAGCAGAAACATCAAACAGTTATTCCATGAGAATCCGCTGACTGCATCTCTCATGCTGAGAGCTCATGCAGTCACCGATTCCTGACACATTAGTCATATACTGTAGTGAAACCGCCTACAAACTCAGACACATTTTCACGTTCTACCTTTTATTTTATAAAAGACTTAACAGTCGAGCTATTATTGCAAACAGTAACACAAGATCCCAACGCTGTCACACAAATCACACAAGACAGAATTAATCAGGATATACTGTAGCACGGATTCAGATGGGAAATCATTTTAATGGAAGGAATAGAGAGGGATGCCGGTGAAAAACAGCTAGCACAGCAATACCTGTGTGATATATCCCGTGAAGTGCAGCAGGAGAGTCCCAATGGACACGATCTGAACGAATCCGATCACAGCTACGGCTACAAACACCGTGCGCGGTTCCCTGTAAGTATCCATAGTGATGTATTCCGATTGAGCCCTGAAGTCCGGTATTGTGTCCCAATGCACTAGTTCATCACAGCCTCATGTCTTTCCGATGTGTCAGAACATTGTGCCTTTGTCGCAAAAGCCAAGCAAAGTAACAGAGACACAACCGGGAACTTTGACAGTATATTATTGTACATCGCACAAGTCCATCAACGTGTGCTTTACTATGGTTTTAAAGCACATGTAACGTGAAATAAGCGTATAAGAGAA
This sequence comes from Botia almorhae, assembly GCA_036877575.1. Taxonomy (NCBI): domain Eukaryota; kingdom Metazoa; phylum Chordata; class Actinopteri; order Cypriniformes; family Botiidae; genus Botia; species Botia almorhae. The sequence goes on along the minus strand of JAZGTJ010002346.1, from coordinate 18,876 downwards.
ACATCTGGAGGTAAAGATTCTGTGAGGGTATGCTGCGCCGTGAGAGTTCACGCCAGGTTTGGACCGATTCCTCGAGTCTATAAGAACTTCGCACAGACCGTACAGACTACACATCCCAGAAGTCAACGCGCTGTCTCTTCGACACTTCCGGTGAGGCCGCGTCTTTATCCTCCAGGGGGCGCTCGGTGCTGTCGAAGCCGAAATATAATACAGCATTTTTATCTATGTACATGATTTATACTTTTCATAATTACAAACTAATGTAGCGGAGAAAAGTAACTGGTATCACATGGCAGCGCTTTCAAAGATCTAAACGATAATTTACACGCCAATAATGGCACAGACGTAGTTTAATAGGTATTAAATTACAAATACACACTGAAGAGTTTAAACATTAACATTTAGACCAAAGGTATCCGACCAATCAGAGACAACTTCCGGCATCACTAAGTCCCGCCCTTTCCAGGACGCTGTTGTGGTTTACAATCAGACTGTTTTTATGAGCACGTGCGTTAATGACCTTATGTTTCATGTTTTAACTGTAATATCAACTAATCGGTTTTCCTCTGAATAATTAACTAGCGTTTAAATACAAAACGTGTGTCGTGAGCAGACAGTTGAAAACACAAGTTTTGATTTAGAAATGATTGATTATTTGAAGTTTTCAGATGATGGCGTCGGTTCTGCGCGGGCTCGTGAGGCGTGTGTCCGTTCGGGCTGTCACACTCTGCAGAGTCAAGTGCCACCAATCTGATGATTTCCTAAAAACACACGCTGTTCAGAAGCACATTAGACGCGTGATAGATGAATATAACTGTATTGTGAGGAGCTTGGAGAGCGGGCAGGTGGATGAGTCTGAGCGGGGAGCTTTAAACCACAAACTGCTGGACGTGTCGCGCGTCGTTCAGGCGTTTGAGAGAAGCGAAGCAGCGCTTAGAGAGCAGACGGAGATACAAACACTCATTGACAGTAAGTCTCACCAGACTGTTTACCTCCAACAAGCTAAGGAGGTTAGTTGTTTCACGGGTTTACTGAGCTGTCAACCTGAACTTTTTTGGGCGTCCTTGGTCCGGTCCGAGTCATGATGCTCATGAGCGCTCTACACTGATAATACAGTTGTAATATCATGTGTGTTTCAGACATGATGTGTAGGCCTGATTTCGCCGAGTTAAGCATGTTTCTGGATTAACATAATTTGTTGGTGATGGATCTACAGTCCAGACCACCAAACAACCATAATCTGCTCCAACACTAAACCAGTTCCTAAATCTGATAATAATAAACTTCTTAATAAACTGCTGTCATTCATCCTGCTTTACTTCTCATTCACACCTCACTTACAGGTAGGGTGACAGTTAAAATGATTGCTTTTGATGTTTGTGGATCATCTCGGGTTTGTGTTCCAGACACCAGTGCAGAAGACCCTCAGATGCTTTCACTGCTGCGGGAGGAACATGCAGACGTCAGCAGAAGATTAGACCAGCTGAAGAAGGAGGTCTGGACATTTATCTGGAGCAGCTCTAGATAATACAAACGTCTGAAGATGAGACGTCATTCAATTCTGTAATGTGACGTATTTCTGAGTGAAACTGACATTTGAACGGCCAAACCGAAGCTGTTTTTAGAGATGGAGCAAGATCTGGTGATGAAGCACTGATGTATATTGTTCTGTAGAATAACATGCAGCAGTGACTCAAGATTACTAGGAACATTATTAAGTATTAAGAATATAAACAGCCAGTTTTGATGACACGTTTCTCATTTTCCTCAGCTGATTCACACTTTGGTTCATGCTGATGAACATGACAGTCGGAATGTCATTCTGGAGGTCGCAGCAGGAAGAACCACTGGAGGTTTGTGAGGTCTCCAAAAACAAGTGAAGTTTTTATTAAGACATTTAAGCTGCAATCCATAACTTTCTGTTAAAACAAAAAACAGGTTTTGACAAGTATATGACACATCATAATCTCCTTATTGGACCCAGAGTACTGTAGATGATGCAGCGTTTGTAGCTCATTCTTACAGCAGTTGTTTAGAATTTATAGAAAGAAAATATCGTTGCAATTACCCTGCAATTCTACGTTTCAAACAAAGATGGCGGTAGTGAGGCAACAGTTACGGATTGCAGCTATAAATCCGTTATTGTGAGTAGCTCATGCAAACTCGTGTCTGTGTTGAATGTTTGTCTTGCTGCAGGAGACATCTGCCAGCAGTTCACCAGAGAAATGTTTGATATGTACCAGTGTTTTGCCAGCTACAAAAACTGGGACTTTGAGATTTTCAATCACACTGCAGCAGATTATGGTACAATAGTTTTGTCGTCATCCTCTCTTGAGCACTGATTGGCTGATTGATTGATTAATTGATTGATGTGGTTTTAGGTGGTCTTCATCATGCAGCTGTTAGAGTTTCGGGGGACAGCGTGTATCGCTGGTTAAAGTTTGAGGGCGGCACACACAGAGTCCAGAGGATTCCTGAGGTCGGTCTGTCGTCTCGCATGCAGCGTATCCACACAGGAACCATGACGGTTATAGTCCTGCCGCAGCCGGACGACGTGAGTGAGGCTTCATTTCCGTTATAAAATTTTAATTTTTATATTTAATATAAACCAGATGATCTTTAATAACTCCATAGGTGGACATTCACATAGAACCCAAAGACCTGCGAATAGACACATTTAAATCCAGAGGAGCAGGCGGACAGAGCGTCAACACTACTGACAGCGCCGTACGGATCGTTCACCTGCCCACAGGTAAAACAGCCTCCGCTTCATCTCGTTTATATTGTCAGTGTGACATTCCACAATGATGCAGTAATGTTTTAATAATGTTGTACATGATAGGAACGTGTCGGTTTGTTGTGTTTCAGGGACCGTAGCAGAATGTCAGCAGTTTCGCTCTCAGCTACAGAATCGCGACACGGCCATGCGCGTCCTCCGAGCGCGACTGTACCAGAGCATCATGGGACGGCAGACAGAAAAGACACGCGCGTCACGCAAACAACAGGTCCGGCGCTGCCCATCACATCACACACTCAACAAACACACAGCTAATTATTGTAGCTATAAAGGTGTTCCTAATTATGTTTTTCCCTATATTGTAGTATGTAACACACAGTATAATAATATTCAGGAACTTGTGTCAGATTTTTTATTGGGCTTTCTTGAGATGAAATATAAACTGTGTTTGTGTCACAGGTGGGCACCAGAGCACAGTCAGAGAGAATCCGCACGTATAACTTCAGTCAGGACCGCGTGACGGACCACAGGATCGGCTACGTCACACGTGACATCAAGGTGACCCTGTGCATCTGACATCCTATAGCAACAACCTTCAGGGGATTTAACTGTGCGCGCACAGTTGTGCATCTTTTTGTGAGAACCAGTGTGAGCAGTTAGACCATCAGAATGAGGACAAAGAGATTAAAGTGAGGAAACCTCACTTTTAGACACCATTTAAAGGGCTGTTTGGAGGTTTAGACTTGGTTTTAGGGTAAGGGTTAAAATAAGATGCTAGAGCTTGTTTTGTATCAATGAATATCCTCACAAAGATAGCTGTACAAATGTGTGTCTGTGTGTATACTAACAATTCTTGTGCTGTGTTGTTCACAGGAGTTCATGAGTGGAGGTGAGAATCTAGAGGAGCTGATCAGACTCCTGCAGGAGCACGGAGAGCGAGAAGCTCTGCTGAAACTGGTGGAGAACAGCACCAACACTGATCCAGAGTCAGAGGGTAAAACATGAGTCTCAGAGTACATGTGCTGTGAAACTGATTTGGGCTCAGACGGTCAGTGACAGCTGTCAAAAGTACCTTTTACTGACGCTATAATGAAGTTCATAAAGCTGCTGAAGTTTGATTAAAAGCTTCTCGCTGAAGTAAATAACGTGATTAAATGTCATTAAATGATTGGACAGTGACCACAGCGAATCAGCTGATGTCACCGCCTGCATGACTGATTAACAGAAGGTCCACGTTCCTCTCCTGCCAGTTCTCAGATAAACATTTTCTGCTCTCACATATTTTTGAGTGTTGACCGTTGATAAAAAAATGTCTTGAAAATGTTTTTGAAAATACTGGCCACTATACAGGGTCCTGACCAGCCCCTGAAAATACAGCAGCCTGCTGGACAGGTGCGTGTTTTTGATATTGTGATACTGCACAAGTAACTCTTGATTATTGCTGGTATGTGTGAAAAGAGAGAGAGAGCGAGAGAGAGAGAGACCATCAACAAAATACACCCACACACGTCTGTCTATCAGACACAAACAGAAACATTCTAGAAAATATCTCATTTGGTTTGGAAGGTCTGAGAATCAAAAGAAAAACTGTTTCGCAAAACAGACCAAAGCTGTCAAATATTTTCAGACTTAACAGGACATTTGCTAAAAAAAACAAAAAAACTACGGCATAAATATCTATGTTAAATTTTTGCATGTTTTTTGCCTTAAGGCAAAAAATATATCGGTTTGTCTGATACACAAGCTGTGGTGAACCCTGGGCTGTTTTCGGATGTACTGTACAAATGTAATGTTGAGCAAACTTCAGCAGTTTAATAATTTACCTCAAACATTAAAACTCACAAACCTTTAGACAAACGTTTCATTAATCCATGGCTTTAATTGTCATCAATAAAAAAATATTCTAAAACAAAAGATACGCCACAAACTTTCTGACATTTATGATCATCCAAATCTGACTTATGTAAAAAGATTGTTACCTGCCAATAATTAGAGAACAGAAAAGCTGTAATGAAATCTTGCTGTGTTTCTGTGAGGCGTATCACCATAAGAGACCTTTAAAGACAAACACCACACAGCGGCTGTGTTCTTCAGCTCAGAGCTCTGGTCATCTCAGTCTTCACTGTCAGAAGACATTCAACTCTAATCATCTTTCTCTCTCTGTCGAAGACTCCTGGACTTTCCATTCTCTGTCTTTCTCTTCTTGAACGTGGCTCCAGCACTGCCTTCGTCACCCAGCGAGGTGATGGTGCGCTCTTTAAATTTAGGCTTGGGTTCCGGTGGGACGTCAGGTGCAGCTGGCGCAGCGGCTGCGGCCTCCACATGCGGCAGCTGCAAATCCACCTTCTCACTGCAGACGAAAACAAAAGATTCATCGTAATGAAACTGAAAAACTCTTCGAGACTCTAAAACACAGATCACAGTAACTGTCACTTTAAATGATTAGTTTTTGAAAACACAGTTCTGGTGCTGAATGCTGATTGGTCAAACAAAGTTATTCGTAATAAAGCTACGACCTCTTTACCGAACAACTTTATTTATTTGTGATGCATCGCAACATTCTGTTACTTATAATAACAGGGTGGCTTTTATTTATTACGCTAGGTAATAAAAACTTCTCTTACTAGGGATCTTCCTCTGGCTGGATTTGTTCCCAGGCTCCATAGGGATTTATCTTTCTGGCTCTCTTTGCGGGAGTCACTTTGACCTCCGCTGCAGGAGGAGGTTCTGGAACACTCGTGTCTTCCTCTTTCTTCTCATTGTTTCCTTTATCACTCGTTTTCGGTCCTCCATCCTCATCATCATCATCATCTGACGGTCGTATCGGCTCTTCCTTTCTTTTCTGCTGACAAGAAACAAGCTTATTCATGCTGTGTGTGTTTTTGTGTGGAATCTCACGTGTGAACCAACCGTCTCACCCTGAAATTGATCTTTGGGACTTTAGTTTGCCTGGATTCTGCTGGTTCAGCTTCTGCTGTCGCCGGTTCTGCTGTTTCTTTAGAAGAGTCAGAAGTATTTTCTCCTCCAGAGAGAGACTCGGGCTGAGGAGGAGCTGGTTCTTCTTGTGTCTCCTTGGTAGAAGATTCCTCCAGCAGGTTGAGTTCATCTGGTTTTTCCCAGGTGGATTCTGAGCAACAGCACACAGAGTGTGAAACAGCTTTCAGCTTTCTTGGTTTGGAATGACATGAGGGCGAGTAAATAATGGAAACTTTCATTTTTGGGTGAACTATTCCTTTAAGAAATTGAGTGATTGTGTGTTAATGATCTGAGCTCACCGCCTGTCTCTGTGTTGTAGTAGTAAGTGTATCCATCAGGACTCACTGCTTCTATCCAGGCACTGCCTGAGGAACCCTGCAGAGAACCAGCTTCATGGGCTCGGCTCCAACACACAGCGAATTCAGAGGTAAAACGTAGAAGTAAATCAGTTTACCTGCATTTGACCTGACGATGATGAAGATGATGAGGTGCTCTCGCCCTGAAACACGCCTGGTTTCTCCCATTGAGACTCTAAGATCAACGATACACAGTCACATAAGCTTGATTGTGTATTTTAAAAGCAGCCGACGCAGCTCTGAGCAGATGTGATGGATGATGTCATACCTCCTGTGATGGAGTTGTAGTAGTATATTTGTCCATCGTCCGTGGTTCCCTCCACCCAAACCTCTACTGGATTACTGATACTGATGCCGCTGCTCTTTGAAGGAGCCTTAACTTTACGTTGTTTGGCTTTTGTCTGTTGTTTAGCAGAAGCTACTGGTTTAGCAGGAGCTACTGGTCTAGCTGGAGCGGAATAACTCTCACCTGTACAGAAGCAAATGAAACTTCATTCAACACCAGGAACATCTACATGCATGAAGGTTTTGTCCTGCACTGCAGTCATGAGTGTTAAATACATTATAATGATGATTTACCTGCTGTAAGTCTCTTCAGATCTTCCTCGTAGGCCTTCAGAGCAGCGGCTTCCATGGCTGCAAACTCTTTAGACATCTTCTCCTCTTGTTTGGCCTTTGCAACACTCTTCTTTTTAATCTGTCGTGCAACATGGACAGAAAGAGACTGTGACCCCAGTGCTGCTGTCCAATAGGAGCCCATCTCCACACACACACACTCTTATCATCATACACACGCGGCGCTGGGAGCGGCAGCCAACATTTTGTTGTGGCCCCTTACAGCACACGCCTGTAACACTTTCAGATCTAGTATGCACACTCGTGTTATGCATAGAGCACACGGGTGATGTACTACAATGAACACTCAAATGCGTGATATGTATCCCACAATGCAACTGGATGCCACTCGCTCAACATAATAAGGTCATGTGAGGTCATGTTTTGAGCAACACCTTACTGTATATAACGTACACTACCTAGTATATTGTACGGTATGAATGCTGCAGAACTAGTACAACAATATGACAAATTTGTTTCACGTACTATTTCAACAGCAGGCAGTATTTAGTATAGGACAGATCGCAGTACCTCAGCTAATAGGGAACGCCCTCAAAACGTTTGCCAACGTTCTCAAATAGTTACAGTAACGTTAGTAGAACGTTTTATCGTTATATACCATATGTTGTTAGTGGAACGTTTCAAGAAGTTACAGAATTAAAAGAAACGCTTGAATAACGTTCTTATAACCACGTAATAGCGTTAATACAACGTCTACAAAGCTCCTATACCGTTTAAAACAACATTTTAACCTTTTTCTTACTAGATGGAGACGTTCTTACAACATTGAATTGTTAGCTGGGACGCTAGTATTTAATGCTCTTTTACCTCCTCGATTTTGGCCGCGACATTTTCCTTGTGATTTTTTCCTCGCTCGTGAAACTCGATGCTCTGCGTAAAGGAAGACACAATAGAAAACAACACACTCGTAATTAAGCAAGACTGTCTGTGTGTGGCTTTATATACGGTACACAACTAAAGCTGTGGTGATTCACTTACTGGTTTATTATCTGCGATCCAGCACTTGCAGTACTGACAGAATTTTCTGGGTTGTGATTTCCAGTAATCGGCCCTTTATTAAAACAAACACAATTTGTATAAACACAAACACAACCTCGTGTGTATGTCGCATCATGTGCGCGTTTACTATAGATCTGACTTTTATTTAAAAATCTTTAGTGATCACTCTGAAAAATACGCCATTACTTACATGATTATTTATTATAAACGTTGAAAACGTTAAACTTCTGCCCTTAAACGTGATCAAATATCACTCCATTCTACACCACTGACGTCCCGTCAATATGACGTCATGAACTGTGCGACAAACAATGAAGGATCACACATCCCTGTGATCAAAAGACTGTAAGAGACAGAACATTCACTGTCAAACGTATAATTATAAACAACTTGAAGATAATTCAGTTCATCATCACACACACTAACTGTAAAACTAACTAACCTCTAGTAATAACTAATAGCATTAGTATCTAGTACTATCTAATAACTATCTCCCAGCGTGCACCATCCGTAACGCCTCCCATATGGTCTAGCGGTTAGGATTCCTGGTTTTCACCCAGGCGGCCCGGGTTCGACTCCCGGTATGGGAAGTTGCTTTTTAAGTGAATTGTTAACCTTTGGGGGTGCAAATTTAATTCTGTGATTTCTTATGAGTTTGCAGCGTGCTATCAAATAAAGTCAAAAGAAATTACAAGCGAATAAAAGTCACTTTTACAGTTAAATCATTGGGGAACGTGCCAATGATTTACAAAAATATAAACAAGTGTTGTCTATAAATGTATTAAAAGGACGAAATGTTTAGCGATTACGTTTTTTAAATCTAGTCTAAAAAGCGTAACATACTTAAATGGCAAAATGCTAAGAACTTTCTCTAATTAAGACATATTCAATTCCTATAGGCCAAAATAAGCCTATTTATCTATTGTATTGTACGGATGGAAGCACACAAAAACAGGCTCATAAGACCGTTTCCTTATTATTCTGAATATACAACTGCTATAAATTATACAGTATAAAGTGTAGTCCAGACTGTATATTGTAGAAATGAGTCTTGAGCACACACAAAGATTTAAACAACAAACACAGTCATTACAAACAAAACTTTATTTTGACCATAAGTACGGACACACCCATTAAAATATCAGTGATATAGAAAAATTAGGAAGAAAAGTTTGGTGCACTTACAGGAACAATGTGTAAACATTTACAGTACTCTCTTTTAAATATGTTTTACATAATGAGGAAAAAACACAGAAAGGAAATAACCTAAATAACATTTGAAGAAAAGCACATTGCTACATCTGTGCCGGTGAAATGACTTCTTACTCTAGGAAAAAATGGTGAATGTGCAACAGCAAATAAATACAACAATATTACTTACGTCAATCAATCAAAACTATTGAACAAAAATACCTTTACAACCGGTGCGATAATTGGTCCTTAAACTCCGCCAACGAGCGCATGTTTGCAGTTACCCATGAAGAAGTTAAAAGATGATTTTAATCGGTAAAAACATATACACATTTAAAGAGTTAGTTACCTGTAGCGAGTTAAAAACGTTGAAAATTTGGTTCCGTTTCTTGTCATTTAAAAGGTTTAACTGGAATAATAGTCGTACAAACCGTTTCAAGTTGTTTTGTTTAGCAGCACGTGGCGTTTTTATGCCAAAATGATTCAGATATTCTATATGATGTGTATGTCAGGTATTGAAATGCATGTATTTACACCCAGAGGAGGGGCGGCTGATTGTTTTGCATACAGAGGTCATGTTTGCTCTGAAAATGCCCCGTATAAAGAGGAAGCTCTGATACTCCTGCATATTTACAAGTGTTGATTTGACCCTCTCAAGAACACTTGGTGACAAAAGAGCAGCCCTAACCAGCAGGGCTCTCCTTAACCCGTCCAGTTCACTAATCCATTCACTGCTCCAGTTCCACCCTGACCCATATCTCAGCCCAGCTAGTAACAACCGTCGCGCCAGCCCCCGTCCCGCAGCGCGCTCAGCGTCGACAGACTCTTTGGTGGCGTCAGCAAACTACAATAATGGAAGAAGAGAGACATACCAGACGTTACGTTAATAATAAAAGCTAATTATACATGAATACACATGTTAATATGCATTCTCACCTGCGCGCAGGTGTTGCGAGTTTGCTTCGAGGGGTGGAGCTGGTTGCTATGAAAGATGCAGGTCGTGGCAGGCCGCTGCGGGCTGGAATCTGAGAGCTGCTCGCTTTACTGGCCTGCGGTATCCCGCTGGTGGACAGAGACTGTAAGCTGGCTGATGATGTCATAGGTGAAGGACCTTTGATGGTGGGGCTGACGTAAGCAGTGGCCTTCAGAGGCTGACGTGACGAGAAGTTCCCGACACTCTGAACGCGATTCTGCAGCTGCCCAGGTGAGGGAACTTCACACAGAACCACAAAGACACGTTTAATTGCGCAGGAAATGTCAGTTTGGCAGATTACAGCTTTAATTTAACCTGTTGCCCATTTTAATATTAACTGGCATTGTAGAGGTGCAATACGTACTGCATGACTGTAGTCGTCCCAGCGCGCTAGATGAATCGAAGCTTTGACTGTTCCGCAGGGATGGAGATGCAGCGATTTGATTGGCTGGGATTGGCACACTGGTCATGCTCGGTGTTCTCAGCAGGTTGGGCATACTCCTCCTCAGCTTATCTGAAAAAAAAAAACCACTTCCTGTTAGCTCAGCCAATCACTGTTAAGCAGATGAAACGGTCACGCAGAAGTAATTTCAAAACATCCACCAAATATGTTCGGCATCAGATTAGAGCAAAAATGACATCTGCTTTTATTTATCAGGATTTAAATATCATTACCATCAGCAGCAGTTTGTGTTTTTTATTAGGACGGCTTATAGATTTTTCTCTTGCTACATTCTAGATCAACAGCTGTTCAGATCTGAAGTTCCTCTAAGTCCAGCGTCTTACACTGATAAACATCCACGAGTCAGTGAAAGATCACATCACTGACAGACAGCAGGAGAAACTGAAGCACAACCAAAATATCACACTGAAATTGCACGTTACGTTCCAGAACCAAGTCAAGGCTGAACCGTGATTGGCCCTTTCTTGTTGATGATTTCAATGAGATGAATGAACCAACGAGTCAAACTGACCCGAGACCTCAGAAGTCTGTTTATAATTAAAGCAAACGTTGTTAGTCAATAGAAATCTGACACTCACCCGAGGAGTTCCTGAGGGTCGGCTGCTCACTAGACGACACGCACGTGTTTGTGGTCACTTGAGGCTGGAAGGGTGAGATGGAGGGGTACTGCGGGCTGTTGGGTGAGGAGGAGTTGCTGGTCCAGTCTCTGATGCTGCTGAAGGTGTGCGAGTGTGTCAGGCCACGCTGAAAAGGTCCGACCCGGCTCAGACGTGGCGGCGGAGGGGGCAACTGACCGTAGTCTTCATCATCCTCCTCCTCCTCGTCCTCATCCGGGTGCAACTCACCGCGCTGGCCAAACTGGAAGGAGAAGCTGGAACTGCGTCGGTCATTACCCGACGAGGAAGAGGTTGTGGCGAACTCTTGACGTAAACCTGAGGAGAACAAACGCAGGTCATATTTATCCCAAAACACACAATAACAAATGAGAAACGATCCGTTTGTGTATGCTGTGTATTCTTCTGTACATTTTAAGGTATTTACAAGACACTGAACCTCACCAGACTCTGGTGAGTTATGTAACGCTGTAACTTCACTTACTCTCTTCCTGCAGACGCGCCATCACCTCAACATCGGTGAGGTCCTGTAGTTTATAACCCAGAATAACATCTTCATCCAGCTCAGACACACTCAGGTCACCGTCTGCAGACAACTGACTGACCGGCCTGCGTCTGACACCACGACCTGTGAGGAACCATTACAAACAAACCTTCAGTGTTACTAATACACATGATAAACACAAGCGATTTCTGTTAACTGAAATCAAATGAAATATAGGCATAATTTAAAATAAATGAAAACTAGAAATAAGGCCCTTACAACAAACCGAAATAGTTAAGGCAGCAAATTATTACCTAAAAATAAAACTGCAAACTGAACTAAAAATCTTTTATGGCAATATAAAAATAAATTAATAATAAAATGACAAAAGCACATAGTAAGACAGATAAAAATGTAACTAAAATTAACATGAAAACTAAAATATAAACATAAAACCAAATAAAAAATATTAATAAAACTGAAAACCAAACTAAAATAACTGTGTGATTGGGTGTCGCCATGGAACCATGGTCACATGCTATCGGCAGCTCTTACTGCGATTGGCTGAGTGATGTGGGAACGTTCTCTCAGTTCTAAGAGAATGTTGCTGATGATGGTACACAGGAATACATGAGGCTGGATAGACAGACAGATGGACAATGAATAAACACACACCAATGGTGCCACATGACACAAGCTGTTCATCCTTGGAACGTTGCAAGAAATTTGGCATCATTTACTCGTATGTTGTTTAGACTCGTATGGCCTTTACTTCTGTTTTACCTGCTCTCTCACTGGAGGTGCTGCTGGAATTGAGTGTACAGGGTTTTGGAGAGGGAGATGAGGTGCAGAGAGGGGAAACTCCAACCACACGAGCACGGGGAAAAGCAGGAGAGCAGGGAGAGGAGAAACCAGACCTCCATCGATTAACTGAAGGAGAGAGCGATTTTCCATTAGCTGTATTGCCAGATCCTCAATACATGTTTCTCAGCGTTACGCGTTTGATTTTTAATAGTTTTCTGGCAAATATTTACTTGTCCAGCAAGAGTGTCGTCTACCAAAACTACATTAGAGAGTTCCATTTAAAGTTCTAGCTCGCAATAAACACACTTGAGCTCTCATAAAGTGAGTCTTGAGTTGACAAAAACAAACAAAAATCACACACACACACATGTTCATCATTATCTGTATTATAAATGATTCTCTTCTCTTTGCTTTCTGGATGTTCTGCTGAATGTTCTGCTTGTTGGGCATCTTGGTCATAGAGGAACTTATAGAGGAACTTGTGAGATTCTGTGTGTTACGTCAGAGGTTCAGAGGAACAACAGACATCAGGGACACAGAGGAGACATTGTGTATCTGCTCGAGACACATCTGGTGCTTTAGCAGCTAAACACAAAGACACATTCATGACACGAGAGTGTGTGAGCTTGTTACTCAATACCGAGTGCTCATACTCAACAACTACACACACAAACACACACCACTAACACCAGCTGCCTCTCTGACTCCTAAATATACCGATAAACAAATGAAATCAAACAAAAAACACAATCACAATTAGGATTGTACAGTACCAAGCAAACGTTAGATGCTTTACCAAAAAACATGATTTAAAATATGTATTTATATCTTTTGGTTTAGTCAATATTGATTTCCCAAAATTTTTTTTGCCATTAACTGTAATAATCAAGCGACATTTTTGCGCGAACTTACAACAGACAGTATGAGACGTACAGAGATCTGATCTCACCATCATTAAAATCAGACTGAGATTACATGAACAGACATAAACAATTGTGACGGTCTATAACCATAAAAACTGAGGTAACATGTCCCACATGCTTAAAAACATGTTTTGTAAGCATCTAATATGCTAAAGACACAAGACTCTATATGCACCTGCATCCGCTTGTCAGTTAAATATATATTGTTACCCATCCCTGATAAAGGCACTTAGCATGAAGGGCCCATTCTTTTCACGTAAACACAGTTGCTATAGTTACCGCTGCTCTACAGGCTGAATATAGCAGCAGGCTCACAGTAAATCAAACGCCATGAGCCACCCCCTCTCCACCCCCCCCAACTCGAACCATCAGTATGAAGACAAACTACACAGAAACCAAAGCTTGTGTCTATCCAGTCAGCGGACGGTAAGGGTTAAACACATTTAGAGGTTCTTGTGAAAGTGCCATGAGTTTTATTTAACCGAGAGAATGAAGCTACTGTAACAAGCTTATGTGTAAATCCTTTTTAACGCATTACGGCCTATACAGAGTGAGATATGTCTGCCACACCCACTTCTATTTACATATTAATGAGATGCCCCCCCCCAAACACTCCAAAGCCATCACTGATCATTGACAGCCGTCAGTCAGAAGAGACCGCTAACAGGGAGTGTTGGCTAACGTTTTCTAAATGTCGACAAAATGTTTTTATGTTTTAAGATATATCAAAAATCTGATTCTTAAGTAGTTAGTGGAAAATTGTTTTTGTTACCTAATAGAAACGTTAGGGAAACATTTCTACACCTGAGATATTACCTGAACAAGCTCTAATAGATGATGTAACGTGACCTGCAGAGTTTAGCTTTAATCTCAATCAAACACATTAGAAGCTAATCAAGGTCTTTAGGATGACCTGACAATAACCTCCGGTCAGAACAGCGCTGCAGATGAACCAAAGATGTCAAACAAAGATGCTTCCATGACTTCAATATCACAAGTAGTGCAGAATACAAAGTGTGTTTTTCTTATGAGTGTAAACAAAGTAGCCTTCAGATAGCTGCTTTATCTACAGCAGATAACTTAGTAATATGTGGGTTTGTGTGTGTGTTTATTTCTCAGCTAATTCTGATGGCACCTCTGGACTCTCTGAACATTTGGCATTCATCAGCGTCGCCAATACAATCAGCATCGCCTTAACAATCTTCATTTAACATAGACTTCAAGGTAAGCGCGAAAGCCTCTCTCAGCTCACCGGACTCGAGTCTTTGGTTGAGCGTGTGCCTGGTGAAATCCACATCTGTTCGCTGCTGATCCAGAACATGGCGACACCACTGTAACGCACTCGGACCCCCACCAGACCACTGAGACCTGGCAGACACATAGAGCCTGAGGAGAGAAAGAGAGAGAGACATCAACACAGAGAAGAAGTCTCTATCTTACATGCGATCCCGTGACGCTTAATCAGCTCCACAATTACCCAACTTCCCCGTTTAGCGCCTCCTAATTCTGCCCCAAAGCAAAATGTGCCAGATTAAAATATTCCAAAGATTAAAGTGGAACTCTTACGTAAAGATTAAAGTTTGTGTATGTCACGCCTGTACACAATATAACCCTCCAAATATATCTGACACAGGAACACACGCACATCTAGATACAAAATTCCTGAAGTTCAGGAATTCATGTTGGAACTTCAGAAGGAGAAAAACTTGCGTCGTCCTTCAGGGTGAACACGAGCTTTCCCGTTGATGGACCAACAACCTCTGAGGTAAAGTTTACGTTCACCCATAACAAACATACATCTGAAAGCACCTAAATGTTCCTCAGACATCAGATCACAGTTGGTGTTTGTGTGTGTGTATGGGTGTGTATGGGTTCAAATATCCTCACTAGCATAGTGAAGTATTATGTCAAGCAACATTTTACTGGTCCTCGCTAGATAAAAAGATTGATCTGAAAAAATTGATCTCATAAATCGATCATATCATGTTTTTTATATAATATCATATTCTTAATAAAAATTAATGGAAGCTTATAGAATGACCTCACTAATATAGTGAAACGAATGTGTGTGTTGGTCCGTAGACGTGTGTGTGTGTGTGTGTGTGTGTGTTAGCCTGAGATGGCTCTCATGAGTGAACTCAGCTCTGAATCTGGTTCATCTGGCATCTTCACAGCCTCTTTCAGTTGACTAACTAGGGCACTGTGTATGTGTCCTGACAACTGTTACATTTTGAATCCTTCAGTCAGCATTTATCAAGGAGAAGTGAACTAAACATCAGACAGCATCACTGATATGTGCGCACTAATAAGGCAGAACACTATTTAGACAGCGTGAGATAATGCACAAACTGCAGCGCATCAACATTCATTTGCACCCAGACGCATGACTGACACACATCAGATTTTTACCAGGTCTCATCAGACTCCTCGCTGATCGGGAACATGGTTTCCAGGTCCAGAATTTCTAGCTGGTCCAGAAGCGTGCGGGGCTCACAGGAGCTAAAAGCGTCTTCATCATCATCATCCTCCTCCTCCTCTTCATCATCATTATCATTATGCGGCTGGAAATACGGGAACGGATCATCCTGGGGGAAATACTGGCACGCGAGGTTCGGCGCCGGACTCGGCATGCAGCAGGGGCTCGCGAGCAGACACACCGGCGCGGGCGGCGCGATGTTTGCGCGAGACCGCAGCTGCTCGTTCTGCCGCTCGAGTTTTCGCACGAGCTCCTGCAGCTTCTGGACCTCGAGCTCCGCGCGCACGTCTGGCATCAGCACCGCCGCCTCCATCCGCACCGACAAACGCTGACAATCACCTGCCGGCCTCCGCGAGCTCAGCGGTTATGTCGCGACGCGCGCTGCACTGCCGCTGCGCGAGAATCTCCGCCAATGAGCGGCGCGGCGCGCGAGACTGTCACCTCCCAATACACACACACACACACACCTATCTATCTGTCTGTCAGTCTATATGTATGTCTATCTATTTGTCTGTCTGTCTGTCTATATGTATGTAGTCTGTTTATCTATCTATCTATATGTATGTATGTCTGTCCATCTATCTGTCTGTCTGTCTATATGTATGTCTATCTATTTGTCTGTCTGTTTGTCTATCCGTCAGTCTGTCTGTCTATATGTATGTAGTCTGTTTATCTATCTATCTATATGTATGTATGTCTGTCCATCTATCTGTCTGTCTGTCTATCTATCTGTCTGTCTGTCTATATGTATGTATGTATGTATGTCCGTCTGTCTGTCTATATGTCTGTCTATCTGTCTGTCTATTTGTCTGTCTGTCTCTGAAACAGATTTAAACATTCACCACTCAAGACCAGAAACATTTTATTATATGGATACAACATGTAAACTGTACTTACAGAATTTTAAGGATTATTGCATTATTTGAAATTAGGAGGCTGCATTTAAATCATATTTGAATATATATGCTCATGACCGATCAAAGCTTTGCCCATTAATGATCATAAAAGCTTTCCTATCATTACCAGGTGTAATGCTGTAAACATCTCTCATAAATATCACCAAATATACTCATATATCACTTCTCATTACATACATGTTCATCAATCATCTAACAAACCCTGTTGAATTATTGTCTTTGGCCCCTTTGATTCTCTGAGGCGTCTCGGTTGAGGTCTTCTCACATGTACCATTGGCCTGAAAACAACAAAAAGGTGTCAACATTGACAGATCGCTGTAAAACAGAAAGACTGTGAAATGCAAGACGATGAACAGCACGTTTACTTTTGACTTTACTGTAGCAGTTCGAGCAGTTCACTCGGTCTCTGTAAACCCAAATAGTTCTCCCTGCCTCCAGGTTCCCCAGATCTGTGTGACACATAGAACACTAACACACACACACACACACACACCGGTTTGTCTCTCCGCTCTGTGTGAAGTCCGTCAGAAGAGGCGACGTAAACAAGGAACGTTTCCAAAGTTTTACCTTAAAGCAGGAGGTGTGACTGATAATCTTCAGGTCTTCTAAAATCATTCTTGGAGCTCCAGCGATGGGTTTACCGCACACCGAACAACAATCACGGCTACTAACAGACCTGCAGAAGACACATCCTCATGACGCATGTAAATATACTGTCTATACTGTATTTTGACACATGAATCAGTTGTTATTAATAAACGAATCTCTGACCTGGTAGAGGTGGTCTCTGAAAATGTTGTTTTTGTAGGTGAATACAGCGTTTGTGACACACTGGAAAACGGCTGATCATATGACATCACCTGTGTGCTAATAACAAGAAAGCAGACAGTCACATTTCTACTGTCCATACTGTCTCACTGTATATACTGTGTCACTGTCCATACTGTCTCACTTTCCATATGTCTCACTGTATATACTGTGTCACTTTCCATAATGTCTCACGGTATATACTGTCACTGTCCATACTGTCTCACTGTATATACTGTGTCACTGTCCATAATGTCTCACTGCATATACTGTCACTGTCCATACTGTCTCACTGTATATACTGTGTCACTGTCCATACTGTCTCACTGTATATACCGTGACACTGTCCATACTGTCTCACTGTATATACTGTGTCACTGTCCATAATGTCTCACTGCATATACTGTGTCACTTTCCATACTGTCTCACTGTATATACTGTGTTACTGTCCATAATGTCTCACTGCATATACTGTCACTGTCCATACTGTCTCACTGTATATACTGTGTCACTGTCCATACTGTCTCACTGTATATACCGTGTCACTGTCCATACTGTCTCACTGTATGTACTGTGTCACTGTCCATAATGTCTCACTGCATATACTGTCACTGTCCATACTGTCTCACTGTATATACCGTGTCACTGTCCATACTGTCTCACTGTATATACTGTGTCACTGTCCATAATGTCTCACTTTATATACTGTCACTGTCCATAATGTCTCACTGTATATACTGTGTCACTGTCCATAATGTCTCACTGTATATACTGTGTCACTGTCCATACTGTCTCACTGTATATACTGTGTCACTGTTCATATTGTCTCACTCTCCTGTGTCACTGTCCATACTGTCTCACTGTATATAGTGTCTTACTAATTGAACTGTCTCACGGTCCATATTGTTTTACTCTTTATATCGTCTTACTTTTCATACTGTCTCCCTACGTTACAAATATTTGTCATATTGTATGTCTCTATGATAGAATCACTTGTTTTACCGTGACTGGACAGATTGCGAGTGCAGACTTCCAGACCGGTTTGGGATTGAAGTATCAGCAAGATCTTCCAGTGGAGCGCTGACAAAAAAACTGAAGTGTTAAAAATCCATCTGAAGAAAGTTTAGTAAATCAGAGTTAAACTAGAGTTACCAGTAAATCATTGTTGGGTTTACACTGTCAGACTGCAGTTACCTGGAACTCTGGCTGGTGTAATACCGTGTGCTCAGAGTGTCAGATGATGGGCTTGTGTATGATGAAGAATAACTGACATCGCTGTGTGTATATAGAAACAAACATTGCATCATTATGTATATGCAACTCATTATAATGAACATTGGTTTACGTGATGAATATGCCCAAACCTCAGCTTGTAATTGTCAAAGTTTCTCTCTGAAGGTTTTGTAGTCTGAGTCTCGTCCAGGATCATTGAACCTGAGCTGCTGGTCGTGATGGTCCTTCTGTTTAAAAGAGAATCACAGTTAGAGACGAGAGAAACACACAGTGATTATGTCAGTTTT